>SKCR01027411.1:0-155219 GCA_019454045.1 Zanthoxylum bungeanum
CGGACGATGTGTATTCATTTGAACGTGGGATGTGTTCAATAGGGTATACGAAGTCCGATATCGTTGTTTCTATTTTTATATGCATTATGATGAGATAAAGCGTATGGGCTTAGTAAGTGCGATTAAAGGTCCTATATTTTGAGAGGTTAAAATCCTTTACCATGATGCTTTGCCGCGCCGGATAATGTACATTCGATTGGATGTGCGATATATTCAATCGGATACACGAAGTCTGATATCATTGTCTTTACTTTTTATATATGTCTTGTGTTATTTGCGCATGGGCTCATCGAGTTGGATTAAAGGTGTTGGACAATTATGACCCATAGCGTCACTATTTGTACAGATCACGGTGTTGTTGTACAAATTAACTATGTGACAAAGGGAATTGCACTCTTATCATTTGTGATTAGATCACCTAGATATATAAATGATAGGAGGTCCCTGTGATTTGTTCCTGGATTGAGAATGATATGAGACAGTATCAATCCACGAAGGATAAATCTTTAAATATCCCTAGTCAGACCATTATCGAGATTGGACATCGATGAATGCGTAAAAGACTAGTATTACACTTGTGCGCGTTGTGAGGGCACAATGGCATAGTTCTCATATATTTGGGTATAGGATACTCATGCAAGTGTAATAGGAGGTTGTGTTTTACCGATGGTATGGGAAACAGCTTCGCTCTGGATAAGACCCCCTCGGAATTCCATTGGTAGTATGACTATGTGTCTATGGAAGTCCGAAATCAGGGTAGGTGTATTTAGTTTTAACCTGAGACTTGCACCGCTAATGCATACGACAATCAATATACTTTGGTTGAGGTCGTCCAGGGCTTTAACCGGTTCCTGTGTACGCCAATTCTGGGTATATCGAGAATCGTAGTGTGTTGGGTGTGATGTCAAGATGGAAGTGTCACTCCAGTCATATGGAGTTAATGATCGCGCAGGGATACAGAATTGGTTCTCTATAAAGGTTGCAACCGTCGGGATAATATGACTTGGTCATGATTATTCGATTCTAAAGAGACTAGTTGCTCGTTATCCGATATATGCATCGTACGGGCAGACACTGTACCAGCCCCATGCCTTGCATGTGATCATCCGATATTGGACAGAAATACGCAATACTACGGTATACTACGCTTGATATAGATCCTTTATTCCTGTAAGGATATTTCCGGAGAATTGGGGAGGCATGGCGCTTTGCTAGAGGCCAACCTTGTCTTGTAATTCGGTATAAACGTAGTACGAGGTACTTACGTGTTCGGATAGTCCGACGACCGAATTTACTGCCAACATATCCGGGGATCTCATGGGTCGCTTCCCAAAGATTCACCGATGACGTATGACTCACACTTTTAATTAATCTGGGATTAATTAGATGAGAGAGAAAATTAATCTGGGATTAATTGCGGAGATATTTTATCTGGGATAAAATATCATTTAAAGAGAGAGAACGATTAATTTGGAATTAATCGGTAAATTAATATATTTGATATATTAAACGAAATTAGATTTCGACACAGAATTAAAATTAGATTTTAATTCGGGCGAACTAATTAATTTAGAATTAATTCGTTAGCGATGTGAATAGTAATTATGCTTGGCATGATTATTTAATTAAATTAGATTTAATAATGACGCAACAGAAAGTTCGTTAATTTAGAATTGGCGAACCCGAGCCCGAGATTATTTGCGAGCGCATTCGTATTTCAAATTCGAGTGCGGCAAATCAAATCAAGCGTCAAATCGCTAGTCGCATCTATCGTCACATCATTCGTCACTCAAGTGATGGATGTCTTTCACTTTGAGTGATTGACGCCAGTCACTATTCACTGAGTGATGGATTGATGGCAAGTTGATGTGTGTGGTTGGCATTTAATGCTTTGTTTTTGGAGGAAAAAATTGGTGTATAGGTTTTGGAAATCATTTACCAATTTTAAGAAAACAAATACATAACACATTTTTTCCCTCCTCTCTCTCTTCTTCTTCTTCCTCTCTCTCACGCCATTTCTGGTTTTGCTGGGCAGTAACCGAAAATGGAGGGAAGCCAAGTGCGTTTTTGTGGTAAGAACAAGAGTGCTAGCACACTCCGGGATCAATGCGAAGTCCACCCATGAGCCGGGAACTGTTCGATGAAGCTTGGAGCTTGACGAAGGAGACCAAAAGGCCGAAGCAGTGAGCTTGAGCTGCTGTTTTGGCGTGACCAGTGCAGTGGGCAGTGAAGAATTTTGTTGCCTAAAGCGTCACTCAACCGCTCGATGTAAGTATTCCGCAACTTCCGTCGTTGTATTCACATGATTCATGCTTGTTTAATTCGATCTTGGAGACCTAGAATCACTAACAAAAGGTCCTCCATCTTGAGGGATAAAAAGCCTAAGGGTTACCTTTGCCACAACGATTTGCCGCGCCTTTTAGCCCGTTACTATTGATTAGGTGTCATCCATTCATCCGTTCGCGTATGTGTCATGTTGTTTACTACATTTTGGGGGTCACTGCTGTAACCCCGTTCGAACGCGTTTTCGAACGCCATACGAACGTAAGCATTCTGTTTCATTTACGTTGGAACGCGTTTAGAAACGCTATTCGAACCCGAACCTTCTGTTTACCGTTCGAACGCGTTTACAAACGCTACTCGATTTTGCATGCATTTGTTTCATCAGGTCTGGTCCCTTTCGATCGCGTTATCAAATGCCACACGAACAATAACTTTCTGTTTACCGTTCGAACACATTTTCGAACGCTACACGAACATGCATACACTGAACTGAGTCCTCTTCATCATATTTTATGCATAATTTTCCCTATTGGTTATCCCTTTGTATTACAAACCTGATTGCTTCTCTTTAATATGCATGCTTGTATAATTATTGCATGTTTGCGCTTCCATGATTATCAATGCAATGTGCTTGTGAAATTATGTGTTTGCCATCATTCTGATCCAATTTTATGTATGCTTGTATGATCATTGTTTGCTTGCGTTTCCGTATCCATGAATATAATGTGCTTATGAATTTGCATGCTTGCCGCATTTCAATTTACTTTTATACATGCAAATTCAGACATAGATTATATGCAAATAGGTTGTTTGCAAACTTAAGAATGTGTTACATGTGAACTTAGATGAACCTTTGATTTATGCATGCGAACTTGGAAATAGATTATCCTTGGAAATATGTTGCTTAGGCTTGGTTAGATTATGGCACAAATTATTTTATTACAAGTGGCATAAGTAAGGGACCATTCTGAACCCAACGGTTTGAGGTCTTCCCTTGCGAGGGGTGAGTGCAGCCTTAAATCTTATTTTCCCGGTTCACTCCGGGTGGCGACTCCATTATTCTCTGGTTTAGTCCCACGCGGGCTACTCCATACTCCCAACCGGGCTGAGAGCCCGGAACAACATGCGTCGCCCAGTTTCTGTGTCCCACAGTTTGGCGACTCCACTGGGGATAGAGAATCGGCCCCGAAATAATGTCTTGTAATATTATGATTTGTGCTTTAATTAACCGTGTCTATTGTGAGATAAAAGGGGTTTAATCAAAGGCACTTTTAAGGCCGGGTAATGGTTTGGTGTCTTCCTCCATTCACTACCTTTCTATAAGGAAAAGCTATGAAGGCACCTAGATAATCATTTACTTGTAGCCTATTGTGATGGACTAATTTGGAGGACTCGTTGTTTATTCCTGTCACCAAGCGATAAGAGCCTAAGAGGCTATGGTACTTAAGAGAGCCTCGCTCCACCCTCTCTCTGGGGAATCTACAACGGGAAATCCATTTGACAGTCAGTCACACACCAAAGCTTGTTGGCACGTACTTTAGGGTATAAAAAAGGTGCGCTCACTTGGTCGCTCGAACCCTTGAGTGGGGAGACCTAGTTGTGGACAATCCTTCGCCAGCGAGAGTCTTTGTCTACACTCTCGCAAACCCACATGTAGACCAGAATTGTATGGTCTATAGCAACTATTTCCTTGTGCTTGTGGACCATCCTCATTTGGATGCAGTTGGACTTCTTGTCAGAAATGCGAACTTGTTGGGCCATTTAAACTGGGACGAGTTCGTATCCTATGATGATTAGGCCAAAAGCTTCTGAAATGTTGATGGGCCACTCTGTAGAAATTAATTTTGTATGCTTGTGTTTGGGAACATTGTCGTTTGGATCCATTAGGACCTTTTGTCATGAGTATGGGCTTGTTGGGCCATTTAAACTGGGACAAGAACGTATCTTATGATGATTGGGCCGAAAGCTTCTAAAACGCCAATGGGCCATTATATGTTTATGTTTGGGAGCATTATCATTTGGATACGGTTGGACTTCTTGCCATGAGATGTGAACTTGTTGGGCCATTTAAACTGGGACGAGTTCACTCCTATGACATTGGCCCAAAAGATCTAAAATGATGATGGGCCGATTTGTGTGAAAATTTTAATGAGTTGATATATTCCTTGTATGCATGCATTTCATTCATCTCATGCATACATATAAATGTTAACACCCTCTATGTCTATAAAAGACATCATAGATTCCTGTTGGGTTAGGAAAGAGGGAAGACTCACTAAAAGACCGGTAACAGATATGAGTACATCCGATAACGAGGTATCCCGGATAGATCAGTTGGAAAACGGTCTAGCCAAAATTACTGAACAGTTGCAAGCATTGACTACTGCTGTGGCTGGTATGGATGTACCCCGTGCTGGGGGGGTTCTGAGAATGTGAGGCGCGATGAGCCTCCGAATGGGTTGGGGGATGATATCCCCGCTTTTGATGACGACATGGCAGAGTATGCAACATGCAGAGTGATTGGGTCTCAGGCAGAATTTCAGAAGCTTCGGGATCAGGTTGAAACAGTTACCCGCAAAATGAAGGGTAAACATGAAGAGTTGTTAGATTATGAGGCAATGACCTTCGAAGAACAGTTGCCTGCTCAGTTCAAGATGCCAGATATGGCTAAGTTCAACGGGAATGGGGATCCGAGGGTTCATCTCCGTCAGTATGTATCAGTTATGAGTTCTGTGGGTTTGACAAAGCGACAGGTACAGAAGATGTTTGGAATGTCACTCGAGGGGGCACCGGTGGTATGGTATCACAGCCTTGAGAAGAAAGTAAGGGAAGATTGGAGGGAATTGGCTGATGCATTCCTGAAACAGTATGTCACGGACTTGGAGATAGATCTGTCACTCCGTGATCTGGAGAACATCAGGCAGAAATCGGAAGAGAGTTTCAAGGAGTATGTGGACCGCTGGAGAAGCCAGCTCTTAAAGATGCAGACCAGGCCCTCAGAGAAGGACCAAATAAAAATGATCATTAAGGGCACCAAGCCCTCCATCTATGGGAAACTGAGGAGGATGACCTCCATGATCAATGACTTCCGACAGTTGAGGGAAACTGTCATGGATATTGAGGAAGAAGAGGCCGAGAATAGAAAATTCTATGGTCTGAACAGGAGGCCCATTGGGGGGACATCGGGAACAAAGCCCGTTTCTGCTGAGATTGCCGCTATCCGAAACCGGAGATTCTCCAACTTGGGTAGGCCCCTGTCCAAGGTGTTGGAGAAATTGAAGAGACAATGACTTCTAAAACCCCTAGAAACCAAACCACTCCCAAACCCTCCACCACCACATCTCAACCTAAACCAATATTGCCAATTCCACCAACAGAAAGGCCACGATACCGACAACTGTGCCCGACTCCGCCATGAAATCCAAGACCTTATAGACTCCAAAAAGATACCCGACCCTGAAACGAACGCCCCAATACACACCAGAACCCTTTGCCAAATTACCACTCTGTTCCCGCCACCAACCTATATGATAAACTCTGGCCTACCTGAGAACCTTGTCCTCAAATCTTTGACCTCCAAGCCGTTTGCCTTGGGATTTGGGATAGTAACAGCGAAGATGAAATGAACATGGGAAAAGTTTCTGGGCGGACTTCTCTAGTAGTGATGAAGAAGAAGTGAGGGGTATGACACGCAGCGGGCGTTTCTACAATGATATGACTGATAAGGGTAAAGAAGTGTTGACTGGAGGAAGAGAACTGGCAGAAAATGGGGATAATGCAGAGGGAGATGTAGTGCTGCAGCAGTTGAGGAAAACTCGAGCACAAGTGAGTATCTGGGATTTGTTGTGTGCATCTCAGGAGCACATGCGGGCCATGGTTGAGACCTTAAGCAAGATAGTGGTGACGGAGGATGCCAACCCCGCAATGTTTGTTGGGTCAGTGCAAAAGGAGGCTTTGCAGGCAATTAATTTTTCTGAGGAAGAACTCCCAGCTGAGGGGAGAAATCATAATAGACCTTTGTTTATCAGAGCTGAAGTGATGGGTAAAAGGACCTCTTGTGTGATGGTGGATGACGACTCATCCATTAATGTGTGCCCGTTGAAGATTTTGGCCAAGCTGGGTATGAAAATGACAGATCTGGATCCCTCTAGTATGACCATCAAGGCTTATGATGACAGTAAGCGAGGAGTTGAGGGTACATTTGTAGCGGCGGTCAAGGTTGGTCCTATTGAGGACGAAGTTGAGTTCACAGTGCTGGACATCCCAGCCACTTTTGGCCTTGTTGTTGGGAAGGCCTTGGTTTCATAGCTTGGGGGTGCGTGCCCTCCACTCTGCATCAGATGATTAAGTTCCCATATGGAGGAGAAATTGTCACCATCCGAGCTGAGGTAGACAATGTTGTGGCTGCTTTGGAAATACAACCTTTCACGAGGTTCAAAGTGTCGGCAACTTTTGAGGAATGGGTGGATCCTAAGGTAGCTAGGATCATGGGAAAAATGAAGTTCGAGCCGGGTGAGGTTCAAAACTGCCAGACTTCAGAGGACAGACTACTCGAAGGGTTTGGGGTACAAATCTGATGAAGAAAAGCCGAAGGTTAAAAAGAAAGGGTTGAAACTGGCAGATTGTTTTGTGAAGGCTTCAGGGTATCAGGGTGAGCCCGAACCAATAGAAGTTAACGGGATTGTGGTGCCTGGTTTCGAGATCTTCCAAGAGATGTTGGGCAAGAAGCTGCTGACCGAAGAAGTTGTGGAAGAAGCAGAGAATTGGGAAGAAGAATTGATGAAGTTGGAGAGCCTGACTCTGGGAGAGGATAAAAAGCCTGAAGAAAACCTGGTTGCAGAGGAAGAAGTGTCTATAGATGAGGAAGACATTTACCTTCCTGATTTGTTTGAATGTACTTCTGCACTATCCAATAATAAAGACATTTCTTTTGCTTACTTGCCTGAGTCATTTCCATTTGCTCTACATGAATCATCATATTTGATATCAGTTCAGCCAGAACTACTGCATTTAACTTTGGTACATCTGAGAACCCCAAGGAAATTCTGATTGCAAGTGAAGTTACCTCCGAGGAGAGGGAGAAATTAGAAGAAGTATTGGTCAGATATGCCAAAGTATTTGCTTGGTCCTATGAGGACATGCCTGGGGTAGACAGAAGCATTGCCCAGCACACAATACCCACTTATCCGAATATGAGGCCAGTGAAACAGAAACTCCGACGGATGAGACCTGAGTGGGCCGAGAAGGTCAGAGAAAAGGTTAAGAAACAGATAGATGTGGGGTTCCTGGAAGTAGTGAAGTATCCTGAGTGGTTAGCAAATATTGTGCCAGTACCGAAGAAAGACGGGAAAGTCAGAATGTGTGTGGATTACAGAGATCTCAACAAGGCTTGCCCGAAAGATGATTTTCCTCTACCGCATATAGATGTTCTGGTTGATAGTGCGGCTCTATCTGCTATGTATTCATTTGCAGACGGGTTTTCAGGTTACAATCAGGTGCTCATGGCTGAGGAAGATAAGCACAAGACTGCCTTTGTTACCGAGTGGGGTACTTATTGTTACAGGGTAATGCCGTTTGGGCTCAAGAATGCAGGAGCTACGTATCAACGGATGGCCACTACCTTATTCCACGACTTGATGCACAAAGAGATTGAAGTGTATGTGGATGACATGATGGTGAAATCAGAAACCAGAACCGGGCATATAGAAGCACTGGAGAGGTTCCTTCAGAGAGTTGACAAGTACAACCTGCGGCTGAACCCCAAGAAATGTGTGTTTGGGGTAACATCAGGAAAGCTGCTGGGGCATACAGTGGGAAAGGGGGGGAATTGAGGTATACTCTGAAAAGATCAAAGCAATCACAGAGATGCCAGCACCGAAGACTGAGAAGGAGGTCAGAGCATTCCTGGGGAAGATTCAGTACATCAGTCGTTTCATCGCCAAGTTGACGTCAGTGTGTGAGCCTATCTTCAAACTGTTGAGAAAAGATCAGCCGTAAAGTGGAATGAGCAGTGTCAAGCAGCCTTCGACAAGATCAGAGAGTACTTGGTAAAGCCTTATGTGTTGAAACCTCCGAGATTGGGCAGACTTTTGATATTGTATTTGGCCATAGAATCAGAAGCAATGGGGGCAATGATGGTACAAGCAGATGAGACAGGGGTAGAACATGCAGTTTACTATCTGAGTAAGAAGATGCTCCCGTATGAGGCTCGATATCAGGAAGTAGAGAAGATATGTCTTGCAGTGGTATGTGCTTCCAGAAAATTGCGGCATTACTTCCAGTCTTACAAGATCCAGGTAGTGGCAATGGAGAATCCTCTGAAATATCTGCATTCAGTGCTTTCGCTAGTGGGGAAATTGGGCAGATGGTTTGTATTGCTGACGGAATTTGACATTGAGTATCTCACCACCAAAGTGATCAAGGGGCGAGCAGTAGCAGAGTTTCTGGCATTGCAACCTATTGAAGGGGATCAGTATAAGTTTGAATTTCCCGATGAAGAGATCCGAGCAATTACAGTTCAGAGATGGAAAATGTATTTTGACAGAGCCGTGAATTACAAGGGAGCCGGAATTGGGATTGTGATAGTGACCCCCGAAGGAGAGACCTTGCCTTTGGCAAAAAGGTTGACATTCAGAGTAACAAACAACATGGCTGAGTATGAAGCATGTGCTTTTGTTTGACTGCATTGATAGCCTTGAAGGCCGAGAGTGTGGAAGTCTACGGAGATTCTATGTTGGTAGTCCAGCAGATGCGAGGGGAATGGGAATTGAAAGAAGAACGGTTGAAACCTTACCTTTTTTACCTCAGAAAGTTGGCACAGGTATCCCCGATTGTAAGTTTCAGCACTTGCATAGAGAAGAGAATCAGATGGCAGATGCATTGGCTACATTTGCAGCGACTTGGGAAAATCCAGAAAAGTTAGTGATGAGACCGTTGATACTAACAACAGCAAGAAAACCGTTTATGAGATAGAGAGAATTCTGGAAATAGAGGTCGATGACGGTAAACCTTGGTATTATGACATTCAGAGGTATCTGGAACGTGGGGAACTCCTAGAGGGAGCAGGCAGAAAAGACAGAATAGCCATTCAGAGGTTAGCTTCCCAGTATGTGATTTTGAAAGGGGAACTGTACAAGAGGCAATCAAACGGTATTCAGTTGAAATGTGTGAGAAAAGAAGTGGCTCAGCAGGTAATGGAAGAAGTACACGCCGGGGTATGTGGTCCGCATATGAACGGGTTGAATCTGTCCCGCAAGATAGTGAGACAAGGTTTTTAATGGTCAACCATGGAGACGACTGCGCGAAGATGGTAAAGCACTGTCATAATTGTCAGGCACATGGTAATTTGAATCATTTGCCACACACAGAGTTGCATGGGCTGTCAGAGCCGTGGCCTTTCTCAGCATGGGGAATTGATATAATTGGATAGATTCGACCGAATGCATCGAATGGGCATCGCTTCATAGTAGTGGCCGTAGATTATTTCTCAAAGTGGGTAGAAGCCGAGTCATTCCGCAACGTTACAGCGAAACAGATGGCAAAGTTTATAGCTCGGAATCTCATTTGTCAGTATGGTATGCCGCACCATGTGGTTACAGATAACGGAGTTCAGTTCCAGGGGGAAACAAAGGCAATGCTACAGAAATATGGGATAGGCCATCACAAGTCATCACCGTATAGGCCGCAGGCAAATGGGGCAGTTGAGGCAGCCAACAAGACTATAAAGACGATTTTAGCCAAGATGACAGAAAACTGCAAAGATTGGGCCGATAAACTACCGTATGCTTTGTGGGGGTACAGAACATCAATAAGAACAACAACATTGGCCACGCCTTACTCTTTGGTTTATGGAATGGAAGTAGTATTGCCAGTGGAAGTGGAAATATAGTCTATGAGGGTATTAACAGAGGCACAGTTACCAGAACAAGAATGGGCCACACAGAGGTTTGATCAGTTAGCACTGCTGGATGAGAAGAGAATGAAGGCTTTGTATCACATGCAGTTGTATCAGAAGAGACTGGCCCGAGCATTCAACAAGAAAGAATGTCCCACCAAGATCAGAAAGGGTGATTTGGTACTTAAGCAGTCGAGGCCGTCGACGACAGATCCGAGAGGAAAGTTCAGACCTAACTGGGAAAGACCTTATATAGTGCAGAAAGTAATGGGAAATGGAGCAGTGAGACTGTCAGACTTGGAAGGAAATGAGTTCACCGAGGTGATCAACGTAGACAGATTGAAGCAGTATTTTACCTAAGAAAGAGAAGACTTGGCTGAAGGCCTAACCCGACGGGATAAGAAAACTCATGCATGCATGCAAACAAGTAACACATTTTGGCATTCGTTTTGTGTTTGTTTTGTATTCGCAGGTTTTGAAGAAGAAAAGAGAAGGCGGCAAAGACAAGCCAATTAGAAGCATCACATACTAGCATCAATTTTGGGATGCATCCCAGGGGGCGAGGCCTACATCAATACTAGCAGCAGTCTTGGGGATGCGTCCCGGGGTTGTGCCCACGTCAACACATATACCAGTTGCAGTTATTGGGATGCGTCCCAGGATCGAGGTCTATTGCATCATCAGTTTCAGGATGCGTCCAAGGTCGAGACCCACCTTTTGTCAGTGGTATTGGGATGAGTCCCAGGGTCGAGGCCCCCGTTGTGGTTGCAGCTATTGAGATGCGTCCTAGGATCAAGGTCCACTGCATCATCAGTTTCGGGATGCGTCCCAGGGTCGAGGCCCACCTTTTGGCAACGTTATCGAGATGCGTCACAGGGTTGAGGCTCCCGTTTTTGGTTGCAGCTATTGGGATGCGTCCCAGGATCGAGGTCCACTGCATCATCAGTTTCGGGATGCGTCCCAGGGTCGAGGCCCACCTTTTAACAACGTTATCGGGATACGTCCCAGGGTTGAGGCCCCCGTTGTTGGTTGCAGTTATCGGGATACGTCCCAGGGTCGTTGGCCCCCTACATCATTAGTGTTGGGATGCGTCCCAGGGTCAAGGCCCACATTTTGTCAACGGTATTGGGATGCGTCCCAGGGTCGAGGCCCCCGTTGTTGGTTGCAGCTATTGGGATGCGTCCCAAGATCGAGGTCCACTGCGGCTTCAACTCAGGTCGAGGCGGCAGGTAAGTCAGATGGTAGCTGGCGAGCCAGGTAAGGGAAAATGCATTGCATAACTTTGATAGGATTGTCACTGTTACACATTACACAAGTCCCATCAAAGTGGGGGCGACTGTAGGCACTGCATTTTTGCATATAAGTCCCTATTATGAGTCTCATTTGGAGGCACTACCTTTTAAGTCACGGAAGTCACGGGAAACGGACGTCGGAAGGGGAAATTCAGAATAAGTACGTCATCAGATTCATTTCGCAAGTTCACTGTCTTCGTTCGTGCTGCGTTTGTGGCCACGTTCGAACGATTGCGGACGTTCGTGTAGCGTTCGAATCAGCGTTCGAACGGCATCAGTATTTCTGGTTTTGCTGCTAGCCTCACGCCCAAGCCCAATTAGCCCACCAAAGCCCATAAAACACATCCCAATTAATAAAACACATATTTAACACATGGGGAATTAAATAAAATATTAATTAAATCATATACCAAATTAAATAAAACATTAAAATCAATCAACCAATTATATTCCCAATCAAGAATATTGTATTCCTAACTTAACAAATATTATGCCTTAACAACACAAATTAAAAATATTGACTTCCTAATTTGAACTAATTTTGTCCCCCTCAATCTTAGGCTTTCCTTGCATGACACCAAATCATATCCCCCATTAATGCCAAATCCCTTTCCATGTCAAGCAAGGAGTAGCCCTAGCCCTTTGCCTATAAAAGGAACCCAATTCCAACCCTTGAGACCCCTAGCTCACTCACACGCATACAGCAAGAAAAAAAAAGCCTATCGGATTGACGTATACACAAGCAAATAAACCCTAAGACAATAGCCTCTCATCTCTCTCTCTACCCTCTGATCACTCACGGCTTCATCCTAGCCTCTTGCCTCACACACACAGCCGAGCAACCTTAATCATACCATTAAAAAAACACCACTGAAACAACCCCTATACATCAACCCCATATCACCGAAATACCTAAAAAATAGCCCATAAATCACCTACACCAGTGACCAACAAAAACTGCACTTTTAATCTCTAAACCAATAACTAAAAAACTGCACTTAAAGCCTTTAGAAACACCCAAAAACAGTAGCCTAAAACACCAAAAGCAGTGACCAAAATACAGCAGCGAATCAGAGTCAAAAAAGCAGCGAATCGGAGTCAAAACAGTAGCTTGAGCAGTGGAACATCGAGGAAAGGCGTGAACATGTGAACCGTAGGAGTTGCAGAGCATTTCTCCCCTTTTTCGACGACCGTGCACCGTACTTCTGAGAGTCGACATAAAAGGTTAGACCTGATGGTACTTTTCCTATTATTTCCATCTATCTTTTTTTAATTGTTTTATTCATCTTTTTCGCATGAGAGTCGTTTATTAGTGCATGATTGTGGCCCTTGAATGAATGTGTCGCCTCTCGTGGTATATAGGATGGAAACCCAAACATAAATTTCATAGCCGATTCCGAATGGACGGTAGTATGATCTGTACTCGGGATACAAATCCACGTACCACTTGAGTACTCGGCACATACTTTATTTTATCTTGATTTGTTTATTGTCGTCATTTATTTTCTGCATCTTATTTTTTTGAGTAATTATGAGGTCAAGCGCATGGGTTTAGTAAGTGCGATTAAAGGTCCTCTATTTCGAGGGGTTACAATCTTTTCCACGATGTTTCGCCGCGCCGGACGATGTGTATTCGTTTGAACGTGGGATGTGTTCAATCGAGTATACGAAGTCTGATATCGTTGTTTCTGTTTTTATATGCATTATGATGAGATAAATCGCATGGGCTTAGTAAGTGCGATTAAAGGTCCAATATTTTGAGAGGTTAAAATCCTTTACCACGATGCTTTGCCGCGCCGGATAATGTACATTCGATTGGATGTGAGATATATTCAATCGGATACACGAAGTCCGATATCGTTGTCTTCTATTTTTATATTTGTCTTGTGTTGTTTGCGCAAGGGCTCATCGAATTGGATTAAAGGTCCTCCATCTTGAGGGATAAAAATCCTAAGGGTTACCTTTGCCACAACGATTTGCCGCGCCTTTTAGCCCGTTACTATTGATTAGGTGTCATCCATTCATCCGTTCGTGTATGTGTCATATTGTTTACTGCATTTTGGGGGTCACTGCTGTAATCCCGTTCGAACGCGTTTCCGAACGCCATACGAACATGAGCATTCTGTTTCATTTCCTTTCGAACGCGTTTACAAACGCTATTCGAACGCGAACCTTCTGTTTACCATTCGAACGCGTTTACGAACGCTACTCGAACGTGCATGCATTTGTTTCATCAGGTCTGGTCTCATTCGAACGCGTTATCAAACGCCACACGAATAAGAACTTTCTGTTTACCGTTCGAACGTGTTTTCGAATGCTACACGAACGCGCATACACTGAACTGAGTCCACTTCATCATATTTTATGCATAATTGTCCCTACTGGTTATCCCTTTGTATTACGAACCTGATTGATTCTCTTTAATATGCATGCTTGTATAATTATTGCATGTTTGCGCTTCCATGATTATTAATGCAATGTGCTTGTGAAATTATGCGTTTGCCATCATTCTGATCCAATTTTATGCATGCTTGTATGATCATTGTTTGCTTGCGTTTCCGTATCCATGAATATAATGTGCTTATGAATTTGCATGTTTGCCGCATTTCAATTTACTTTTATACATGCAAATTCGGACATAGATTATATGCAAATAGGTTGTATGCAAACTTAAGAATGTGTTACATGTGAACTTAGATGAACCTTTGATTATGCATGCGAACTTGGAAATAGATTATCCTTGGAAATATGTTGCTTAGGCTTGGTTAGATTATGGCACAAATCATTTTATTACAAGTGGCATAAGTAATGGACCATTCCGAACCCAACGATTTGAGGTCTTCCCTTGCGATGGGTGAGTGCGGCCTTAAATCTTATTTTCCCGGTTCACACCGGGTGGTGACTCCATTATTCTTCGGTTTAGTCCCCCGCGGGCTACTCCGTAATCCCAACCGGGCCGCGAGCCCGGAACAGCATTCGTCGCCCAGTTTCTGTGTCCCACAGTCTGACCTACCTTCTCTCTAGCCATTAAATCCGACTGAATATTCCTTGACAACCCTAAATCCGACAGGACAAACACATTTGTCCTGATGGATAAATATGGTGACCATTGGTTGCAAAAATCCTGATAATTCCTCCCTCATAGGTTGGTATCTTTCTTCCACTGGAGAAGGAATGAGGATGAGGAACATCAAGACAAGGTAGATCTTGTGCTTTATGAGAGCCTCCGGAGGAATGCCCCCTGAGTTCTTCATGCCTGATAGGCCTAGAGACTACTTTCTAGCCTCAATTTCTCTCTCTTGAGACTGGATTGAGTTTACAAAAAAATGAGTTTCTCTATCCCCTCTAAGGCTCGCAAGATTTTCTATTGGCTCTTTGTTATTACATTTTGGCTTGCCTCTATCCTCTTAGCTATTATATCTGCAAAAGTAGCTAGATCAATACTGAAATCGTTAGGTGAACTTATATCACCTGAGGCTTCAACAACAGGTCATGCTAGAGTTTGGTTTTCCTGACTGTGAATTTCAAGAGAAGCCAAGTTCCTCTCAATTTACTTTATTAGGTTTGGAACGATTCCTTCTTGTTCATACCCTATTGTTGTCTTTAATGGCATATTGCTAGTGGGTCCCACTGGGCGTGCCAAAAATATTATTGGCTCCAAAAGTGGTATTGCGTTGGCGTGGCAGAGTAGTGAATCCTCAACTTAATGATTGGCTTCTAATCGAGCGATTGTAAAAACTATGGGTTCTCCAAAGCCTGCAAGGGATAAGAAATTGGAAATTAGAAGGATGCTAATAAAAAGATAAGAATAAAAGTTACTGAGAATGAAATCTTGACTGAAATTGAATTCTAAATACAGAGAAAGTTTACCGAATCTAAAGTTTTACAGGTTTTAAAATAGACTGTAATTATAGAGAAAATGCTTGAAAAGAACATTAACTATAGAGAACGCTAACTAAAGAGAAAATAATTGAAAGTTGACATGTTGAGTGTTTTGATCGACGTTGAAGGGGAGTGGTCCATTTCTCTTGGATTCTCTTTGGTTTTTATAACTCTTGAAAATAACTTCATCTGATTGCTTCTCAACTTCCTACATGTTCTGCTAACTTCCTTCATCAACTCCCCATGTCCCTCCACTTTAGGAAGCGTGTGTTTGTAGAAGAGTGGCCTAAACACTTGATATTTTCTACTTCAATTATTATTTTCATGTTTGAAAATAATAATTTCGCCTTTATTCAAAAATAGCTCATGTAGTAAAATGGTTTTGTTGGGTTAAAATTATTTTTGGTGCAGACACCATTAAAAAATGTATTTTGACAGGCATGATTTAAGACAACGCTATTAATTAATATTATATTTTTAGTCTAAGCATATTAGTTTATTGAGGTTACAAGAAGAAAAAAGAAAACCCCAATTCTTGGTTGGTCATACTCATAGCTCACAATTAGTCAATAACCTTAGAAATGATTTGAGTAAATTATTTAAACTCACCTCGAGTATTACGGAGACCGGCGAACCACTGAACCTCACAACCAAAATAACTCCACGTATACAGACACGTGTCACAAATCTGCTTGTCCGTACTCTCTCCCTCCAGATTACACACACACGCAAAACTCCCAAGCCAAATCTCCCACGTCCACTCACTAAATGGATGATACCCTCACCCTGCTCCATCTCGATGCCTCACCATCGTCATCATCATCATCAATGGCCAAGCGCCTTTGCCATTCATCGACTGGCACCGCCTTCAGCAAGCTCAATCCTTCAATGGAAGATGTTCTAGAAGCTCTCCTCAACCTGGCAGACTCTCCTCCTTCGCTCTCCATCGACGTGTCCTTCGAGAGACTCCTCGACTCCACCTCCGGCGATGCGGATCATTCGCACCTCATCGATCGCGCCATCAAATTAGGCTCTCTCCTTCTCGAATCCGCCAAACGCTCCGCCAGAAAGCGCGCCTCGCATCACAATTCCCTCGCGTGGGCCCTACCTCCTGATCTCACCATCAAAGTGAGTAAAACAGGTTCTATTTTTATTTTTATGGTTTAATTTTGGTTTTGTAATGTTCGTCAATTGAATTACGTCCAGGTGTTTTCTATGCTTGATACTCAAAGCTTGTGCTACGCGGCGGCGACGTGTTCGATGCTTAACAAGTGTGCGATGGATCCTTTGTGTTATGCTAATATTGACTTGAGAACGGTTGTCCCCAAGGTCAATAATGCTGTTGTGTCCACTATGATCCATCGAGCCGGAAAATCCCTTCAGTAAGAAATTTTGCTCTGAATAAACATTTGTCTTTTGTGCTTGCCAGCCACATTGGATCATGTTGTAGTCATTAAAGTATTAGTTCCACATCATTTGTTCGTGAATTGTCTCCACAGTCTGGTGCTCCAATTATGTATTTATTGCTTTTGTTATGGTCTAGTTTATTGGTGGATCAACTAGTTTCCACTCTAACTAGTTGCTACATATGCAAATGTAAGTAGCAATAGGCTGTTTTTCTTCTATGTGATTTCATGCCCGACTCTTTTCAAATGGTTGTACAGGTCGCTTAAGCTTGGGATAGTTCCAGGCCCAACAGCATCCCCCTGGTCCAGTCACTCTTTGGTGTATACCATGAGGAACTCTGTAGATGTGTCAAGTTTCTCTTGGAATGATAAGAAATCCAGGCAGGGGAAAGAGTCGTTCATTCTTACTAGATCCTGCTTAAACCCATTAATTGGGGAAAGTGGTGCTGCTGGGTATAAGCGAGTTCAATGACTTGTACATTAGCCACTAATTTGCTTTCTTCTGATTTTTCTTTCTATAATTGAAGGTCACGTTTGAGAAGGTTGCACCTTTACAACATTGAAAGAATGGATAATGCATCACTGTGTATGGCATTGTCAGCCTGCCCATCTCTCCTTGATTTAGAAATTGTTGGCCTGTAAGTATCTTTGCTCTGGATTTTCTTTCTTACATTTCCTTTGGTTTGAGGACATACAAAGAGGATAACAATCAATGTTTAGGTTGCTAGAAGCTATAATAAGCTGTCCATTACATGTATATGCGTATTGTTTAACATAATGTGTAGAGGTATAGAGATATACATTATTTCTTTGGGCTCTTAACCTGTGCATCATTCTGGTTATGTAAAGGAAGTTTTTTCTAAGCTTTTGGTCCTCTTGTTTTATTAATCTTGTTATTTTCTATTTTTTATAAGACATGTGTTCAAAGATATGATATCTTCTGGACCTTTTCATTTTAAATGGTCTACCTTTTTCCTGTTTCACTGTGTTTGCTTAGATCCTTTAAGTTTTTTGATTTTATGGTCTTTATATTTGTAACTCTTTAATTTGGCATGACTTTGCATTTGCAACCTTTTTGATTTGGCATGCGGGGGCATTAGTATGGGACTGTGTCATTTTCTTATTGACCTTTCCAACTCTACTCTCTTTCTCATTTAGAAACATATCTTTTTTTATTTGTTTTAATTTTTGGAGCAGTCACGTTGAATTGAGGCAAACATTGATGTCAGTGAGCATGAGCTGTCCCTTGATAGAGCGTTTGTTCTTTGAGTCTTCAAAAACAGGTGCAGTACCTTATTCGTGAGAATTTCCTTTTTGGTGCACCTAAAGTTTCTTCTTACCATGCTTATGTCTAATATTAGGAAGAGATGACAGTTTGAAGTCGCCGACCTGTGTTGATTTTGTGAACAATTGTCCAAATCTCACATCTCTGGCCCTTAGAGGTTTTAAGCTGCCAGATTACAAAATTCGCACACTTCTCAAGGTACATTTCTGGAAAATAACTCTTATAAATGATAGCAGGGTTTGTCTAGTATTTCTTTCATTTTCTGAAATATTTATATGCTACTCAAGATGAGGTTATGGAAACCTGTATTCTCATTTTCTTGCACAAGGGAAAAATGCAACAATTTTAAGATTTGTTTATTTAATATCTGGAAGGATGTTGATCTCATCAAAGATACATGAATTCATCATTGATCTCTAACATGTATGTGAGTTGGTTACTATCTTGATTCAAACAAAAACTTAGGTGAAGTCAAGAGATGTGAGTCCTTGCTTTGAAAAAGTAATTTGCTATATATTTTGACTATCATATTCAGACGTTATTGTATTCCTACTTTTGGACTTCTTTCTTGGCAATGGTTAGGGTGCATCCATTTGGCCTATGATGTCTATACAAAAATGGTGAAAAAAAACACCCTCCTCCTCCTGCGCTGTTGGAGGGGGGATGGTGAACATACCTTCTTGATTTACACTCAATCTTTCTGTTTACTCTTGCAGGGATTTCGTAAGCTAAAATATGTTGATTTTTCAACATCATACTCTATTACTGGAACCTTTTTAAGGTCTGTGTACCATACCTTCTGAGAATAATTTTATGTCATTTACATGAAGCATCTCTTAATTGCACCACCTCATAAATTTTTTCCATCGAAAATTTGTTCGATGTTAGGAATCTTGGAAGTGGGACCGGAGGGAATCTGCTAGAAGTTTTGATTTTACGAGACTGCATGCATCTCAAAGAGGTAAGGATTTCGGTCTCTATCCCCTCCAACAAACACCATGACTTCCTTCACTCTGTTCTCTAGGTCTGAACTTCGACTTGTCATATGTAGGTGGAAGTTGCTCGATTCTTAACAGCAGTTCTTGAAGGAGATTTTAAGTTCCTTCGACATCTTGTGGGTAGATGGTATTGTCTAGATATCGTATTTATTCTTTTGTTGATTCTCACTTTTGTTCTGACCTTCTTGCAGGACATATCCAATAGGGAAGGTTTAGCTTCTGAAGGTGACTGGTACGACAGATGTTTCAGTTCAAGGTAATGTTTCTCCTTCTGGATTGGCTATGCTGGTATAACTTCATTGTTCAATATCAAATTTTGGTGCATGTTGTGCAGGATCATTCCTTTAAAGGAGGTCTCAGAAGAAAGGCCTGATATCTGTATTCTGGCTGACTTTCCATCAGAAGGAAGGTTAGTTTGTTCTACAAATTTTATGGTTGAGTCTTAAACTTCATTTTGTTCGCTTAGTCGGTTTGTCCGAGAGAAAAAGAAAAAAAACCGGTGGGAATTACATTTGCCACACTTGTTTTGGATTATGGGTTTTGCAGTTTCATCGACATTGTTCAAATGGTTGACAGCGAGATCAGCCTGCCATCAGAGCTGAGTAGTCATACTTCTGATGGTTCATCGCTTATGAGCTCTTCAGAAAGCAGCTACAATAGTGATCAGGGTAGTGGGAATGAGGAGGGTCAAGATTCTGGTTATGTAATTTTTGAGGAGAGCTCAGATGAAGTGGACTTTCTTGCTATTTAGGTGAACTACTAAAGCATTGCCTGGTTAGAATTATGTGGCCACCCAACCAACTAGGTATTACTCTCTCTTTCTCTCTCTCTCTATCTATCTATCTATCTATCTATCTATCTATCTATCTATCTATCTCTCTCTCTCTCTCTCTCTCTCTGCTATTGTCGGTAAATCAGGAACAGTTGGGCTGTTTTTTTTTTTTAGTAGTGCTAAATTTTGATTTTAGATGTATGGATTTGAGTATCTTCTGTTCTCCATTGAAGTTTATCATGTTGTCCTCCTCCCAGAACAAAACAAAATGATGTTTATGTTGCTTATGGCTTACTGGCAAACAGAATAGTTATGTTATTATACCTTTGGCATAAATGTCAAATGAGAAATTTGTATGCTGGCATGGCGTGTCTATTTGTCTAAATCGGAATGATTGTAATTGCTGTTGCCATCAGGTTTAAGCCAATTGCCTCACTGTCTATTCTTCTCCCTGTAAGGGGGATTTGTGCTTTGTGTCAAAATGTCCAATTTGATTCCTTTTAACACATGCATACCATTTTATTTTCTTCATTTGAGCAACCTTCTGAATTCCCTATGAACTTATTTCACGAATATCAGGAAGGATAGAGCTGAAGACTTGTCTGCAAATTGAATTGTTAATTACGGACATCTATACTGTGTCTCCTATACTTGATGATACTCTCTGGATTCCGAGTTTCATTGTTGTAGCAATTTCCCGGGTTGGTCGTCAGTTAAGGCTGGCCTCCGTTCCTTGCTTTTTGAAGATAAGTGTAAAAGCTACAAGATGTTTTTTTGCCGTCTTGTTTCATTTATTATGCCAATCTGAAGATGTTGATTCTCTCTTGAGTAATATGTATCAAATATGAAGACTGACTTGCTTTGTCAATCATTTTCCACAGTTGCATAGTTACATGCCAGCAAAATTTCCGACTTGCCTGGATATTATTATATCAAGTATCTTTGCATTATATCTCCCTAGTCTAGCACTTACCTAGAGATGATAATTAGTTGGGACTGGTCAAGATTTGTCAATCCCGGTCTCATTCTGATTATGGATTAGGGATAAAAATTATCTCAAATTTTGTAACGATTTTTGAATTGGAAAAAAAATATCATAAATCTCGAATCAAACGGTTTGAGATTCAAGATGAAAAATCTCACTTATTACACCAAAAGCAAATCCCAAATTTTCTGCATTCCATCTCGGTCAATCGTATATTTATGTATTGACATCACATCCAATACACTAAAATTCTCAGTAAACCCAATATGAGAGTATCACTTCAGACATATGGAGATGATGGTCATACAGGATACAGAACTAGTACTCTTAAATGCTGCAACTATCGGGAAAGTATGACTAGGTCATGACTTTTCGATTACAGAGATTAGTTATTTGGGATTTGCTATACTCTTAAATGTTGCAACTATCGGGAAAGTATGACTAGGTTATGACTTTTCGATTACAGAGATTAGTTACTTGGGATCCGATATATGCTTCGTATGGGGCAGACACATAGCCAGCCCTAGGCCTAGCATATGATATCAGATACTGGATCGTATTACGCATTACATAGTATTACTACACCTGATACAGATTATATTCCTTGGCGAATATTTGTGGAGAATTGGGTAAGCACGGTGCTTTGCTAGAAGCCAACCATGTCTTGTAAATCGGTGAGAATGTGGTACGGGTTACGCACGTGTTCGGATAGTCCGACAACCGTATTTACTGCCAATATATCCAGGAATCACTTGGGTCACTTCTCAAAGATTCACCAATGACATTTGACTCATATAGAATTAATTGCTGTTGCATAAGTATAATCTGTATAAATATCACTTGCATAAGTATCAAATACATAAATATACGAAATTAAATTTTTTAAAGCTTTTTTGTAATTTTTTAAAGCTTTTAGTGTATTGGATGTGATGTCAAGATGACAGTATCACTTCAGACATATGAAGATGATGGTCATACAGGATACAGAACTAGTACTCTTAAATGCTGCAACTATCGGGAAAGTATGACTAGGTTATGACTTTTCGATTACAGAGATTAGTTACTTGGGATCCGATATATGCTTCGTACGGGGCAGACACAGAGTCAGCCCTAGGCCTATCATATGACATCAGATACTGGATCGTATTACGCATTACATAGTATTACTACACCTGATACAGATTATATTCCTTGGCGAATATTTCCTGGAGAATTGGGTAAGCATGGTGCTTTGCTAGAAGCCAACCATGTCTTGTAAATCGGTGAGAATGTGGTACGGGTTACGCACGTGTTCGGATAGTCCGACAACCATATTTACTGCCAACATATCCAGGAATCACTTGGGTCACTTCCCAAAGATTCACCAATGACATTTGACTCATATAGAATTAATCTGGGATTTATTATGAGAGAGAAAATTAATATGGGATTAATTGCGGCAAGAATTAATCTGGGATTAAATTCGTATAGAATAGAGAACACAATTAATTTAGAATTAATCGATAAAGTAATATATTGGATATATTAATTGAAATCAGATTTCAATACGAAATTAAAATTGAATTTAATTCGGGCGAATGAATTAATTTAGAATTAATTCGAAAGCGACTATCGTAATAATTTTGCGAGACATAATTATTTAATTAAATTGGATTTAATTATGTCGCGATGGCAAATTCGTTTATTCGGGATTAAGCGAACTCGGGCCCAAGCTAAGTTGTGTGTTAAGTAAGCCAACACAAGTTTTGAATTTAAATGTGGTGGGACCACATCACTTACATCAATTGTCAAAAGATTGATGGAAGTAGTTGGCCTTATTAAATGTTTCATTTACAGCACACAACTAACCAAGTTTTGAACACATTATTCACTCTCTCATTCTTCTATTCAATTGCCGATTACTTCTCTCTTTTGGGGAATGAATTTTTGCTTCAAAATTCATCAAAGTTAGCACTTGGAGAGTCAAATGAGGTGTTAGGGAAACTCACCCAAGGCAAAACAACAAATCAAAAGCTTGGAGCTTCATCCAAAGAAAGAATTTTTGAAATTTCTCCAAATAAATGTAAGTATTCCGCAACCTTACTTGATTCATCCACACTTAAAATCTTATTTAGGATCTTGGAAGCATATCTTAAAGACTAACACTGAGCACATATATTTATAACAGGAGGTGATCAGCACCTCCTACTAATGATAATTGCATTGTATTTAATAATGCAATTGTCATCTTATGGACCAATCCACCGAAAGGTGGATTGGCTATATATATATATATATATTTTTTCTTCTTGAAGTCTTTAATAATTATATATAACATACTTTGAAATTTTCAACAATTTCGGCCTTGAAAACTTAAGAACTATAAAATCTTATAAATATCAAAATTGTAGATATTTGAGTTTTCTTTCTTCTGGGACTAGAATCGCATCAATCCAATATCGGAGTAAGAAGTTATGGTCAAAATATAAAAATTACGTAAGGTTGAAATTTTCGAAATTGTACAATGTTATAACGCCATTTTAAGTTTTTGGTCTCCACAATCCAAATGTCATATTCATTTTTCTAGTTATGCATCTAAAATATTATTTCACCTATATAAGAAATAAAAATCACAATAAAAATATATATAACATAAATTTAATTATTATTTTACAAATGTACTAAATTAAGGGGATTAATGAAATTATAAGTGTAAAATGATTAGTTTCTCTTTTAATTAGTTTACACTTCTGAATGTTTATCATCTTAGGGTTGGTTTTCAGAGCGCCAATTTTATTATGTATTTCCCTATAAATACTTATGTAATATTTTATTATAAATAAAATAAACAGTTTCGATTATATAACATCTCTTATTATATGGTAAAAACGTGACCTTAAAATGATTAGTTATGATATTGTTGCAAAAGCGACGCAATGGACATTGAGTTATATCATGACGTTGTCATTCTTAGACAGTTCCTTGTCAAAGTTTACACTACCTGGTCAAGATTTACACTACTTGGTCAGTAAAGTAAATTTGTTGAGACTGGTACATGACGTATATTGAAATCTTGGATTCCAATGGTTCCTCAATGAATCATGAGTCTTGGAGACTCGTATAGACGTGTAGGTATTTATTTCGGATAAACATTGAACGACTCACCGAAGGTTCTTAATAGATGGTACACTAAAGTCAATAAGAATCTTATCGGGTTGAGTGAGCATAGTGATTCTTTGACTTGAGATACCACTGTGGATATATAAGTTATCTTCCACACTTAGATGGCAGTCACATCACCGATCTATTTAAATCTGACCCCGTCTGTTCGTTGGGTGTGGACTGATGTTCATGATATCCTTTGTGTATCAAGAAATGATCTGTCAGTTCTGTGTACTGAGCATGTGTATTCAATATGGAATTAACAATCTGTTAAATTCATGGGCCCGTGGTACACTGTAGAAGTAAGTTCTAAGTGTTATTAAGAGATTGCTAATAGAAACGTCGACGTGATTATATCTATAGAGATTTGACATTTATATCTATATCTCTGGAATAATCCGGATATCTATAACGAAGGGATTATACGTATGCAATGACCTCGACCTGTATGGTTCAGAGAGTTTATCCGTGTTCGTCATAATTTACGTATGGGTAGATTGCAGACACAAAATTGGATTTCGTGACAGATATGCCTGAACCTAGAGAGTCTCACTAATGAAATATACTCGTAGAACTCTAGGGCAACTTTTATGAATAATATTGATTATTTATAAGTTGTTTAACGCTTAAACAAAAATACATGCAATTCGGATCTTTTGGTCATTTTCTAATTAATGTGTATTGTATTTAATATTTGATTTTATTAAATACACATTAATTAAATGTCAAATTATGATTTTTGACATATATCATTAATATATGTATTTTGATGATTTAATGTAAATATCATACATATATTAAAGATATTTATATTTAATTATTTAATTATTTAAATGTTAAATGGTTAAATTAATTAAATTGTAAATATCTTTTATCATGATTAATGTTAGCAAATGGCCTTATATGATTAGTAACACTTGTTGATTTTCATTAAATGTTGTAATGATCAAATACCAAAAGTTAAGTAAATCATTTTCCATTTAATTAATTGAAACAAAATAAAAAAAATCTAGATATTTTTTTGTTTCTTATTTCGGCCAAGAGGAGAAAATACATAAGTGTTTTGTTTTATTTTTGTTTCATAAGTTCAAGTTACCAAAACAATTACAAAAATAAGTTGAGAGCAAGGCTGAAAGAAAAAAAGGAAAGAACTTAAGCCAAATATCAAGATTTTGTAAGTATTTCTTACTTTCTTCAACTAAGAAATTTTTTTCATCATTCTTAGCTTCAACATGTGTTGCTAGGATGTTGTCTCTACTCTTTTAGTTGGTAATTAAATGGTTGAGAACTTGTTTGAAAGATGTTTGCATGTATGATTAACAAAGTAAGCTTGAAATGACTTTATAAGCTTTTTTTTTTATTATTTAATAATCAAGTTGCCATTCTAGAGTTGTTAGGCCACTCATTGATGACCTAGAATTTTTATTGTGTTATTTCAAAATGGTGAGACTTGTTTGGTGTAGTAGAGAATTGATTGAAGTGTTGGATTTATTCAATTTGGTGTAAATTGATCAATTAGACTAATTTCTTAATCCAAATTTAGGGTTTTTCATATATTTGTTGTATAATGATGTATACATTATTTTTATTAAATTTGGGAATGAATGGATTTCATCTTGACTTGTTTTGAACAAGATTGGACTAAATTGCAAAACCTGAAAAATTCTTGGTGCATTCGGCGATTGTAAGAAAATTTGGAATTTTTGTATTTTGATGTATTTGACATGTATAAATCATTTTGGGATTGATTTGGAATCACTTAAAATTGTATTTGACAATTTGAGGACTAAAATGATCAAAATATAAAGTATGAGAGGTCTCTCGACAAATACGTTAAAATCTGATTTTTGGGTAAATTTTTTTTTTTCAATTTTTAAGTATTGAGTAATTAGAATAAATATGTTTATTTTAATTACTCAAGAAAAAATATTGAAATCGGAAATTTTGATTTTCCGCGCTCCGCTGCGTTTACCCGGATTTGCCCCCAAAAACCCAACAAAATGGTACGAGAGCGTGTCTGATTCTGAACACTCGATATGATTATGCCTTTAAATTCAATGTTTAATTTAATCTTTACTTTATGTTGTTGGGATGTATGCCCTAGAGCTACATGTAATGTAAACGTCTTTATGTGTTATGAAATAAAATAATGCATTATTCATTTATTAAAGTGTTTGTTTAATTTCACATATTATAAATTATCTTGTATACCCTAGATTACTTATGTGCCTTCAGACTTAGTGTATGAGTGTCATACACAAGAAGATTTAAGTATGAAGTTAGTAATCTTGATTAGTCCATAGAGAGCAAACAAAGCGGGTACTTTATTTGTGGTTGATCTATAGCTGCGGTCATTCTATATTTATATGGCGACCTTGATCCAGGATCGTCCATGTAGAGACATGAGAATGAAGGCACCTTATATGATATGATCATATAGGACTGGACCCAGATGGAAATGACATTCTTATAATATCCATTAATCAAAGAAAGTCATTTCGATCTACTAGATGGTCGTATATGGATTGATCTTAATCCTGAGTGTACTACGAACTCCTGCATGGCAGGCTATGTCCTTTGATTTACAAAGGTGAGGTTGGTGTAGCAGTCCCGACCAATAGCTACGTACTTTGGGGCATAGTCTGTTGTGTAGTTGAGAACATTTTATATAGATATGGAGTTCACTCATTCTTGCGAGAAGTAGATGAGTATCTTTCTTAAGGGTTGATTCGGTACTTAAACGGTTAGAGCGCTTAAGTCTTTCTATTACGAATAGAAAGATTAAAATTCATAATCATTAAGTATTAATCGTTCATTAGAGAATCAATTGTACTTAAGGTAAAAATAATTAGAGGGGTATAATGAACATTATGACCCGACTCTAATTACGAGATACTCATGAAGGGTTAATCTATATGTAGTGACTATATCATTGGACACCGACTTGATTCGACTTAATATATCATCTGCGACAACGAGAGTGCAACTTTGAGTTTTTAGTGGAATAACCCGGAATTAATAATTCAGAATATTTAATTAAGAGCTTAATTAATATTTCGAGATTATTGGAGCTCAAAACCGTAGGTCCACTTGGTCCCGTGCTAGCTCGATATACTATAACAGATTTAGTATAATTGGATGGTCCAATTATACACTCACACATGTATAAATATTATTAATATGATTAATAATATTAATTGTCACACTTGAAAAATTATATTAAAAGTTAATATATAGTTTTTGTAATTATATGATAATTAAACACTTGGCATTTAATTATATATGATATAATTAAATAAAAGATTAATTGTGTAAATTCTAAATTTTGGGTTTTGGAAACCTTTGAACTTTATTTGGAAGTTACATCTATTTTAATAGGAATTAATCTTTTTATTTTGTAACATCCTTTCATTATGGAAAGTTAATACTGATGTTACAAAAATTCATATTTTCTAATGCCATGGCCGATTATTACAAGGGTAAAAAAGGGAAAGGGTTTGTTTTATTTTGTAAAATTAAACCCTAACTATAAAAAGGAAAATGTGATTTTTCTTTTATGAGAACTCTCATTCTAACCCTAGTCACCTTTCTTCTTCTTCTCCAGTTCTCTCAAAAGTTGAGAAATCAAAAAAAAAAAAAAAAGAGGAAAACCATAATCTAAAGAACAAAAGTTGTTGTGTGACTTCATCTCTAAATCGTTTAGGGATTGATTTGGTGAGTCTTGCCCACACAAGTTTCCGTTGGTAACGAGATATAGTTCGGAAGACTTTGTGGTGTCGAACAAATCATCATTTTCATCTATTTCTTATTATACACAGTAGTGAACATTGTTTTTTGCTCATTGCTGCCCCTTTCTTGGTGAAACGGAACTCGGTTTGGTTTCGTTTTAATCCAGAATTTTTGGGGAATATTTTATGATGTTTTGGGGCTGTGTTGGGGTTGTTTTTAAGTGAAAAATCAGAACCAAAACACAGCCGCTGTCCATGCATTTCAAGGGCTATTTCTGCAATGCGTTGGGCGCGAATTGAGTCCAAAATAGTCCAGTTTTTGTCTGGCTGTTCGGGGATTGTTCTGTAGCTGTTTGGGGCTGGAATGTTGACTAAAACTGAAGCAAAATTTCAGTGGTGGTGGTATTAGAATTCAACATTCAAAGGAGAAGGGCAGAAGTTTTTTTCAAGTCTGATCTGTGTGCCTAAGACATTTTTACTGCGCGAGGAAAGCGTTTCCTACAATTGGCATCGAGAGCGAGGTTGAAAAGTGTTCTTAACCCTTCTCTTTTTCATTTAAGTTACTGATATGAGTTATAAATATTGATTTTCATGTTTAGAGGAGTAGGCACAAAATAATATTCATATGATGAATGATTATTATTTTTTTCATGTGATGAATGAATTTTGCATTGACGTAAATTTTTCCGGCTCCTATTATTTGTTGGTTTTGATTTTGGGATGTAAGGATATAAGGCCAATTTTTACAATTGTTGTAATTTGATTTTCCAATGTAAATTCTCAATTGTTGTAATTTGGAGCACCGAAGACACGAAAGGAGCCAACACCACCTTGGAGCTTGATTTGAAGACCAATAGATGCCTTGGATATTTTTTTTACTAATTAGATTAGTATAGGGAAAAATAAGAGCCTAGTTAATGCAAAATATTTTTTTTTATGTTATATGTATGTTTAATTCGAATTGTTTGAATAACATGTCATATAGCTTAGGGTGCATACTCTTGCATTTCACATGCTATAACATGTTTTAGATGCATTATCATTACAGACATGAAATATGATTTTATGTGATTTAAAGTGTTTAAATTAGAATATGATGTGCATAGAAATCAATTAATTGGATTAATTGGATTTATAGTTTAAAATTTGAATTCTAATATATTAGGCTTAATTAGTGCACAATAAATTCCATTGGTATATAGGATGGAAACACGGATATAAATTCCATAGCCGAATCCGAATGGATGGTAATATGGTCTGCACTCGGGATACAACTCCACGTACCATTGGATTTTATAACGCACTAAGATTAATTAAATAGTTTAATTCAAATCTTGACCATTTTAGGATTCTAAATTTTAAATTAAGAGTTAAAATATAATAGGTAACTAATATCACTCTAATTAAATTAGTTTAATTGAGGAATACTATTAGTAGAGACTAATTGATAATTAATGATATAATTTTTAATAGTTAAAATTGGTTAGGTCACTAATGGTGAACTAGTGTAAATAAAAGTTATGATATAACCGCCATAAATTTATTCACACTAGTTAAATTAAATATTAGATATTTTATAAATAGAAAACTTAATTTTAAAATAGTGAGTGAGAGAGGGATATACGAGAGTATATCCCGCGATCTCCGTTGTTAGTCCAAAAATGTAAGATTCAAAAGGTGCCTCGAGACGGCTTTGATTTTGTCCCCCTACGGATAGTGTCCATTTTGGGTCAATATCATGTTTGGATTCCGAGAGGATAGAGATTCTAGATGTATCTTGTGAACTGACATACCCTACGGCGGCATTTCACTCCTTAAGTCTAAGAATCCTGAAACGGTGGGTCACACTCACAAATGAATAATTAACTGTTAATAAAATTCCTTGATTGAATAAAACGGTAGTTGTTTAATATAGGAATAAGAGTTATTCCCGCATATATTAATCGACTGAGATTGTCTCGATCTATCATGTAAGTACTTGACCTACCCTACGGCGGCACTTACTTGTGGGATGATAGATTTCCAGGGCATAGTAATTTTCTTAGGTTTCTAATTCGTTATTCATGGATTCATGCATCATGTTTAATTTTATGCCAAACTTATTTGATGCTTTTAATATGCGATGAATGAATGTTAAATGCATGTTTATTTTATTTTTCAGCCATGGTTTCTCCAATTATTTCCATACTCTCAAATGATAAATTAACGTGAGAAAATTATGTTAAGTGGAAAAGTAACATGAACGTTATCCTGGTCTGCGAAGACCTAAAGTTTGTCCTGACGGAGGAGAGTCCTCCCGAGCTGGCCAGAAATGCTGGCCAAGTTGTGCGCGATACCTATCAGAAATGGGTTGTAGCTGATGAGAAAGCCCGCTGCTACTTGCTAGCACAGATGTCTGAGGTTCTTGCTGCAAAGCATGAACCTATGTATTCAACATCTTAGATGATATAGTCATTGAAGGGCATGTTTGGGAAACCTTCGGAGCGTCAACGTCACGAGGCCATGGTCTCAGAGATGACTATTAGGATGGAGGATGAGACATTAGTCCGAGAGCACTTCTTGTAGATGATGACCTATCTCAACACTGTTGGAACCCATAGAGCTCGTATTTATGAGCGTAGCCAGATGACCATGATTATAGAAACTCTTCCGAAGAGTTTCATGCAGTTTAAAAGCAACTATGTTATGCAAAAGTTGACTTTTACTTTGACCTAACTGCTTAATGAGCTCACCCATTACGAGTCCATTCTTGTGGATCCTCTTAAGTCCGTTGCTGAGGTAAATGTTACCGAGTCTTCTAAATCTGCAAAGATGAAGAAAAATAGCACTAGGAGGACTAAGGCAAAGCCCATGAAGAAGAAGAACAAAAAAGGCTCCAAGGATGCCAAGCCCAAGGGAAAATGTTTCCACTGCAACAAGAATGAGCATTGGAAAAGGAATTTTCTAAAATATCTTGCTGAGCTGAAGGAGAAAAAGGAAATAGGTAAATATGATTTACTCGTTATCAAATCTCTATTAGTGGAGGATGATAAATCCGTCTGGATTGTTGACTCTCGAGCCACTAACCATGTTTGTTCTTCTTTGCAGCTACTTGACTTATGGAGGGACCTTGCTAAAGGTGACTACACCATGAGGGTCGGGACAAGGGATGTCGTTTCAGCAAGAGCAATGGGAGTTTCCAGTTTAAATTTTACAAATAATAGTTATTTAAATTTGAACAATATGTTATTCATTTATGGTTTTCCCAAGAATTTGATTTCTGTTTCTAAATTTTTGGATGATGGTTATTCAGTTTCTTTTAATAGCAATTTAGTTATTATTGGTAGAAATGGATTAGCCATATGCACAGGAAATTCAGAAAATAACTTGTATATGTTAAGACCTTTATCACATAGGTCACTGCTCAACGTTGAAATGTTTAAGGTTGAGAAACCTAAAATGAAATGACAAAAGATTTCTCACGATGATACATATCTGTGGCATCTTAGACTTGGTCATATCAACCTTGACTGGATAGACAGATTGATAAAGAACAGAGCCTTAAACTAGTTAAAGCTTGGACCTTTACCAGTATGCGAATCCTGTTTAGAAGGAAAAATGACCAAGAGACCTTTTACTGAAAAAAGGTATAAGAGCCCGTTCAACCACTTGATCTAATACATTCTGACATTTGCGGACCGATGAATATGAGAGCCCGAGGTGATTATGAATACTTTGTCATAATCATTGACAATTATTCTAGATATGGGTATGTTTACCTAATGAAGCACAAGTCAGATACTTTTGAAAAGTTCAAAGAATATTGTGCTAAGGTTGAGAACCAGTTAGGTAAAACAATCAAAACTCTACGATCAGATCGTGGAAGAGAATACCTTGACAGATATTTCGAAGAATTTTTAGTTGAGCATGGGATAGTATCCCTGGTCACAGCACATGGAACACTACAGCAGAATGGTGTTGCATAGAGGAGAAATCAGTATAGCTCTCTACCTAGTTCATTCTGGGATATGAACTGCAAAGTGCAATGCATATCCTTAATGTAGTTCCATCTAAATCTGTTCCTAAGACTCCCTTAAAGTTGTGGAATGGTCGTAAAACTAGTTTACGACATTTCCACATATGGGGTGTCCAGCACATGTGCTGAAGAATAATACTAAAAAGTTGGAGCCACGTTCTCAGGTGTGCCTATTTGTAGGCTATCCTAAGAAGACTAGGAGCAGATTCTTCTATAGTCCCGATGATAACAAAGTGTTTGTATCGACAAACACTACATTTTAAGAAAAGGATTATATGAGGGAGTTCAAACCTCGAAGTAAAGTGTTGCTCGAGGAGTTACTTGCTGGTTCGACCAGTACACCATCGTCAATGACAATTGACAAATACATATCACCTTCGACATCTGAGCGTTAGATGCAAGCTCATCAGAATGATCTACCACCTAGACGTAGTGGGAGGGTTGTACGACAACCTAATCGCTATCTTGGAGTTGGAGAGGCACAAGTGGTCGCATCCAGCGATGGTATAGATGATCCATTGACTTATCGTAGTGTAATACATGATTCTGATAAAGAGGAATGACTCAAAGCCATGAACCTAGAGATAAAGTCTATATACTCCAACTCAGTCTGGGAACTTGTAGACCAACCTGATAAGGTGATCTACAAGAGGAAGATGGGGGTAGATGGGAATATACAGACCTTCAAGGCTAGGCTAGTGGCCAAGGGTTATACCCAGAAAGAAGGAGTTGATTATGATGAAATTTTCTCGTCAGTAGCCATGCTCAAATCCACCAGCACTCTTCTATCCATTACCAGATATTATGACTATGAAATTTGACAAATAGACATCAACACTGCATTCTTGAATGGCTATCTTGATGAGGGTATCTATATGGTACAACCAGAAGGGTTCATAGCCCAAGGTCAAGAGCAAAAGGTTTGCAAACTGCAAATGTGTTGGACAATTATGACCCATAACATCACTATTTGTAAAAGACATGGTGTTTTTGTACAAATTAACTATGTGACAAAGGAATTACTATTTTATCATTTTGTAATTAGATTACTTGGATATATAAATGATAAAAGTCCATATGGTTAAATCGGATTAATAAGATATGAGACAGTATTAATCCACGAACGGTTTGATCATTAAATATCCCTAGTCGTAGTATTATCGAGACTGGACATCGATAATGTGGAATAGACTAGTATTACACTTGTGCGCGTTATAGAAGCTTAACGACATAGTTCTCATATATTTAAGTATTGTATACTTATGCAAGTTTGATAAGAGGTTCTGTTAGCCGTTGGACTGGGAACAGCTTCGCTCTGGATAGACCCCTCGAAATCCCATTGGTAGTATGACTTTGTGTCTATGGGAATCTGAATCAGGGTAGGTGTTTGTGGTCTTTAACTTGAGACTTGCATCGTTAATACTTGCTACAATCAGTATACTTTGGTTTTGGTCGTCCGGAGCTTTAACAGGTTCTGTGTACACCTCCGCTGGGTTTATTGAGAATCGTAGTGTATTGGGTGTGATGTCAAGATTGGAGTATCACTTCAGTCATATGGAGATGATGATCACGCAGGATACGGTACTAGTACTCTTAAATGCTGCAGCTATCAGGATAGTATGACTAGGTCATGATTATCCGATTACAGAGACTAGTTACGCGGGATCCGATATATGTTTCGTACGTGGCAGACACAATTCCAGCCATAGGCCTAACATGTGACATCCGATACTGGATCGTATTACACAATACTTAGTATACTATTCTGATACATATTATATATTTTTCATTGAAAATTTCTGGAGAATTGGGTAGGCACGGTGCTTTTCTAGAAGCCAAGCATGTCTTGTAAATTGGTGAGAACGTGATACGGGGTACGCACATGTCGGATAGTCCGACAATCATATTTACTGCCAACATATCTAAGGATCTCTTGGGTCGCTTCCCAAAGATTCACCAATGACATTAGACTCGAACATAATTAATCTGGGATTAATTATGAGAGAGAAAATTATTCTGGGATTTATTGCGGCAAGAATTTATATGGGATTAAATTCGTCTATAAGAGAGAAAGCGATTAATTTGAAATTAATCGGAAAAATAAATTTAATAGTTAAATTGGATTTTTCTATTTAATTTATTTATTTGGGCTAAAATAATATATCGGATATATGAATTGAAATTGGATTTCAATACAGAATTAAAATTGGATTTTTAATTCAAGCGAACAAATTATTTTGGAATTATTCGAAAGCGAATTTCGTAATAATTTTGCTAGGTATTATTATTTAATTAAATTGGATTTAATTATTTAGCGACGGAAAATTTGTTTAATCAGATTAAACGAACCCGGGCCCAAAGTGTGTTGTGTAAGTCAACTTAAATTTGGAATTTAAATTGGGTGAGACCCATTAACTTACATCACATGTCACTAAGTGATGGAAGTGGTTGGCTTGTATTTAAATCATCCATTACTCAACACAGCTACCGAGTTTTTAGAAAACTTACTATTCCTATGCTTCGTACGGGGCAGACACTATTCCAGCCACAAGCCTTGCATGTGACCTTCCGATACTAGATCGCAATACGCAATACTACGTATACTACGCCTGACATAGATTATATATTCCTTTAAGAATATTTCTGGAGGATTGGGTAGGCACGGTGCTTTGCTAGAAGCCAACCATGTCTCGTAAATCGGTAAAAATATGGTACGAGGTACGCACGTGATCGGATAGTCCGACGACCAGATTTACTGCCAACATATCCAGAGATCTCATGGGTCGCTTCCCGAAGATTCACCGATGAGGTATGATTTGAACATAATTAATCTAGGATTAATTACAGAGAGATTTTATCTAGGATAAAATACTATTTGAAGAGAGAGAATGATTAATTTGGAATTAATCGATAAAATAATATATTCGATATATTAAATGATATTAGATTTCATAATGGAATTAAAATTGGATTTTAATTCGGGCGAATGAATTAATTTAGAATTAATTCGCGAGCGACGTGAATAGTAATTTTACTAGGCATAATTATTTAATTAAATTTGATTTAATTACGTCGCAACAGAGAAATCCTTAATTCGGAATTAACGAACCCGAGCCCGGGAGTGTTTGCGGGCCCACTCGGATTTTGAATTTAGTGGGGCCCACATGTCACATCACAAGTCACATCACCTGTCATTCAAATTAATTTTTTGTTGATGGGTTTAGGTCAATTGTTGAAGACTTGTAAAATACTCCAAGTTGAAATGATGAAAGACTTTTACCAAATGTTTGGTATATCTTTAATTTGATTTTTGAAATCATTTACACAAGTCAACAAAAAATCTTCATCACTACATCTCTCTCACTCACGGTTTTGAGCAAGTTTTTTCCTCTCATATTTTTCTTCTTTGGCCGAAAATAACAAGGAAGGAACTTGGTGGTATTGTTGTAAAATCTCCATTGCTAGCACATCAAAGGATCATATAAGGTGATAGGGAAACTATTCTCTTGAGCTTGGAATCAACATCAAAGCTTGGAGCTTGGATTCAACTTCAAAGAGGAAAGCTTGGAGACTTTCAAAGGAAAAAGTTTTTTTTTTTGATCAACACCTCCAAAATCCATTCAATGTAAGTGTGTTTCCGCCATACTTCATTATTTATTCACATTTATATCATTACTTAAATGATATTGGGACACCTTAGAAACCCAACATTTCTTCCATGCCTTGATTGTAGGATATCAGTAATTTTAGGAAACTGAAAAAACTGACTTAGAGTCACATAATTCCGTTATCTACTGTTTAACCGGGGTGAAAGACTTTGAAAAAAATTGCTGCAAAACTCAAGAAAAAATGGGAATTAGACAAATAAAAAAGAAAAGAAAATAATAGCTTGAAATATATCAATCATAGTACACTGGGTTTTAAAGGAAAAGCGATTCTTGAAAATTTGAACACTCCAAAAATGGTTTCAGATGTTGTTCCTTTACTTTAAATACATCACAATCCCTAGGATTCTTGTAGGCACTGCATTTTTGCATATAAGTCCCGATGATGAGTCTCACATTGAGACACAACTCTTTCAGTTGTAGAAGTCGTGGGAAACGGACGTCGGAAGGGAAGAGTCAGAAATTGACACTTTGTTGGATTTAATTCGCTTGCTTAGCTTTGGGTTTTGCTCGTTGGACCTCTGTTTTAAAACACATCATTCGCCCAAACCCCGCAAGTCACACACCAAGCCCACACACCACCAAGCCACACGCCAAGCCCACCAAAATAGACCAAGCCCATGCCCAAAAGACCTAATGCACACCCAAACATATCCAAAATAACAATTAACATATTAAACACATGGTGAAATCTAAATAAATCACATACCTAAATAAAACAAATCAAATAAAATCAAATATATCATCTTCCTAATCAAGCCAAATCATATCCCTAATTAAATAGATACTTTCATTGTGATATACTAATTAGGAGATATCACCATTGATTGCATGATTCCTTTCCCATTCACACAAGGAGAACCCTAGCCTTTGCCTATAAAAAGAGGCACAAACTCAACCCTTGACTCCCCTAGCTCATTCACGCATACACTCATAAAACAGCATGAAAAACCCTAATAGCCTTCTCACTCCCCTCTCATTCATGCACTGACAACAAATGACACACGTCCTAAGCCTCACACCTCACGCCATTCTCTCTGCACTGCCCATTGGACCGACAAAATAACAAATACACAACCCACTCGACAAAGACACAAACCAGCACAGCCCCTCCATGAACAACAATACACTCAGTCCACGTTAACACCCCTCTCGCCACTGCAACAACCTTTCACGCCTCTGACCTTACAAACAACGCACTCAGTCCATGAAAACACAGCCTCTGACCACCAAAACAGCCCCTGAAACACAGCCTCTGACCAACGAAAACAGCCCCTGAAACACAACCTCTGACCACCAAAAACAACCCCCTGAAATAGCCCCTGAGACAGCCCCTATAGCCACCAAAAATACCCCTGAATCAACCCCTGGAATAGCCCATGAGACAGCCCCTGTAGCCACCGAAAATACCCCTGAATCAGCCCCTGAAACAGCCCCTGAGATAGCCCCTGTTACAACCGAAAATGCCCCTGAATCAGCCCCTGAAACAGCCCATGAGACAACCCTTGTAACCACCGAAACAGTCCCTGAATCACGCCCAAATCGTGACCAGAAACAGTCGCAAAACAGAGTAAAACAGCAGCCCAAACAGCGAAACAGCAAAGGAAAACGTTGAACCAGTGAACCGGAGGAGTTGCGGAGTATCAACCCTTCCGAAAACCGCGTAGCGCACTTCTGAAAGACGACTTAAGAGGTTAGAACTGAGGGCACTCTTTTTATTTATTCTCCTTTATTTTTGTTTATTTTCTTACTTTATTTCACTTAAGTATTGTGGATTGGTGTATGATATGACTTTCGGATGAATGGAATATGTGTTCTCGCTTGCGGTATATCAGATGGAAACCCGGATGTAAATTTCGTAGCCGAATTTGAATGGACGGTAGAGCGGTCTGCACTTGGGATACAATGCCACGTACCGCTTAAGAGACACAAATATTTCGTTTCATCCAACCTTATGTTTGAGCATGATTTAGTCGTTAGTATGTTATTTATTTTTAAGCATGATTTAGTCGTTAGTATGTTATTTACTTTCCGCATGTTACTTATTTCTACATTGTAATGAAATGTGCATGAGCAAATCAAGTTGGATTAAAGGTCCTCCGTTTTGAGGGATGAAAAGCCTAAGGGCTACCTTTGCCACGACGTTTTTCTATGCCGAACGAAGTATGTTTGATTGAATGTGAGATATGTTTAATCGGATATACGAATTCCCATATCATTGCTTTATTTACGCATGCATTGCATTCTAGTGCGCATGGGCTAACTAGGGTGGATTAAAGGTCCTCTATTAGAGGGAAATGCCTAAATGCTACCTTTACCACGATGTTTTGCCGCGCCAGACGAGGCACACTCGATTGAACATGAAAGTGTTCAATCGGGCATACAAGGTCCCATATTATTTATTTGTTTATTCATGTATTGATAATTTAATATGCACGGGCTAGCTAGGGTGGATTAAAGGTCCTATATTCCAGGGAAATGCCTAAAGGCTACCTTTACCACGATGTTTTGCCGCGCCGGATGAAGTGCACTCGATTGAATGTGAAATGTGTTCCATCGGGCACACGAGGTCCTGTATTGTGTATTTGTTTATCCATGCTTTTGTTTGTGTCATTTCAGATGCCATTTTGGCAATCTTGTTCGAACGTGTTTCCAAACACTACACGAACGTATGCATTCTACCTCATTCCGTTCGAACGCGTTTACGAACGCTACTCGAACGCGCATCTATTTTGTTTTATCATGGATCAGGTCTTACCCCGTTCGAATGCGTTTCCGAATGCTATACGAACGAGAACCTTTTGTTTACCGTTCAAACATGTTTTCAAATGCTATACGAACGCACATACAGTACACAGACTTCTTTTCGTCACATTTCATGCATGCTTGCTTCTTTGATCATTTCTTTTGCACCATATGATTAGTCACATCATTTCGTTATTTACGCTTAGGAAATTATCATCCATTTATATTTCCGCATTTATTTATTCGATATGCTCATGAGATTGTGTGCTCGCTTTTATTATTAATGCCTTTATAGTAGTTATTAGTTACATTATTGCACTTTATTGTTTAATACGTTCATGATTTTGCCTTCATTTTTTCATTTACGATTATTGGTGTCCAAACTTGCATGTTACTTAAATTATCTGGTATGTGTTGCATGAGATTTGGTTGTACTATTGCATAAATCCTTTCATTACAAGTGGCATAAGTAAGGGACCATTCCGAACCCAACGGTTTGAGGTCTTCCCTTACGAGGGGTGAGTGCGACCTTAAATCATTTTCCCGGTTCACACATGGTGGTGACTCCATTTTTAGTTCTCCGGTTTAGTCCCCCGCGGGCTACTCCGTACTCCCAACCAGGCCGCGAGCTCGGAACATCGTCGCCGATTTCTGTGTCCTACAGTCTGGCGACTCCACTGTGGATAGAGAATTGGCCCCGAAATAATGTCTTGTAATGTTTGTGATTTTTTTAGTTAACCGCGTCTACAGTGGGTTAAAGGGTTTCAATCAAAGGCACTTTTAGAGCTAGGTAATGGTTTGGTGTCTTCCTTCATTCACTACCTTTCTATAAGGAAAAGCTGTGAAGGCACCTAAATAATCATTACCCGCAGCTCACTGTGACAGAATAATTTGGAGGACTTGTTGTTTAATCCTGTCACCAAGGCGATAAAAGCCTAAGAGGCTTGGGTATTTAAGAGAGTTCGCTCCACCCTCCCTCTGGGGAATCTACAATAGGAAATCCATTTGACAGTTAGTCACGCACCATAACTCGTTGGCACGTACCTTATGGTATAAAAAAGGTGCGCTCACTTGGTCGCTCGAACCCTTGAGTGGAGAGTCCTAGTTGTGGGCAATCCTTCGCCGACGGGAGCCTTTGTCTATACCCCCATAAACCCGCATGTGAACCATAGTTATATGATCAATATAAATTATTTCTTTATGCTTGTGTTTAGGACCATCATCATTTGGATTCCGTTGGACTTCTTGTCAAGAGATGTGAACTTTTTGGGCCATTTAAACTGGGACGAGTTCGTGTCCTTTGACAATTGGGCCAAAAGCTTCTAAAATGCCGATGGGCCATTTTGTGTTTGGGCCTCTTATCATTTGAAGTTGTTTAGCCATGTTATCGTAAAAGTGTAAACCTGTTGGGCCTTTTCAACTGGGACAAGTTTGCACCACGCAATAGTATGATTAAATACTTGAAAATGATAATGGGCTGACTTACACATTCCATGCATCGCACGCATCTCATGCATCTCATGCATACACGCATCATGTCAATCTCGTGTCTTAAAAGCCATCATAGATATCCATTGGGTTAAGAAAAAGAAGTTAGAGCATTCCCTGGGAAAATTCAGTACATCAATCGGTTCATCGCCATGTTGAGGAAAGACCAGCCAGTGAAATAGAATGAGCAATGCCAGGAAGCCTTCGACAAGATCAGAGAATATTTGGTGAAACCTCATATCTTGGAACCTCCAAGACTGGGATAACCCTTGGTACTATATTTGGCCATTAAACCTGAAGAGTTGGGGGCAATGATGGTACAAGCGGATGATACGGGGGCAGAGCATGCAGTCTACTACCTCAGTAAGTGGTACTATGATATTCAACGATACTTAGAACATGGAGAATTCTCAGAAGAAGCAAGCAGGAAGGACGAGATAGCCATTCAGAAGTTGGCTTCTCAGTATGTGAGTTTGAAGGGGGAACTATACAAGAGAAAAGCGAACGGTTTTCAGTTGAAGTGTTTAAAAAATAAGAGGCTCAGAAGGCAATGGAAGTAGTACTGCTAGTGGAAGTTGAGATACAGTCTATGAGGGTATTAGCAGAAATAGAGTTACCTGAATAAGGATGGGCCTCGCAGAGATTTGAACAGTTGGCATTGCTCGATGAGAATAGAATGAAGTCTTTACATCACATGCAGTTATATCAGAAGAGACTAGCCCGAGCATTCAAAAAAAAGGTGCGTAATACTAATATCAGAAAGGGTGATTTGGTACTTAAGCAGTCAAGGCCGTCGACGACAGACCCAAGAGGAAAGTTCAGACCCAACTGGGAAGGATCCTACATAATGCAGAAAGTAATGGGAAATGAGGCAGTGAGACTGTCAGATTTGGAAGGGAATGAGTTCACTGAGCCAATCAACGTGGACATATTGAAGCAATATTTTGCCTGAGAAAGAGAAGACCTGGCAGATGACCTAACCCAACGGGATAAGGAATTCATCTATGCATGCATGCATACACGTAACATACTTGCATTCTTTTTTTTGGGTGTTTTGTTTGTTATGTGTTTGCAGGTTTCAGACAAAAGAGAACCGAACAGTCACCAAAAGAGAACCAGCAGGAGGAAACTATAAAGCAGACCTAGGGGGCGATCAGAGACATGCGTAGGCCCATGGCGCCAAGGAGCACAATGAGGGTCTAACCCATCAGGAATAGGGAGTACCTCCACACATGCATACATACACATTGCCTGCACGCATTTTTATTATGTTGTTTTGTTTGTGTTCACAGGTCTCGAAGAAAAGAAGGAAAAGCAGCAAAGTACAAGCAAATTGAGAGCAACAAAACAGTATCAACATTTTTCAGAAATGGATCCCCAAGGTTGAGGCCCACACATAATCATCAGTTTTGGGAATGAACCCTCAGGGTTGAGGCCCGCGCTACCAGCATTTTTCGAGAATGAATCACAGGGGGTGAAGCCCACATTATTCGCGGTTGAAGAATTCCAGTGAAGTGAAAAAAAAAGAGAAGTCTTTGATGGTTAGGCATATGTCCGGTGATGACATTGTTTGCTGCAAGGAAACCTTAGAAACGATAAGTGCGAGATGTGCTCTCATCTTGTATTTTGAGTGGTTGATCTCGGCTAGACTCGTGAGCACTTGATTACGGGATCTTAGTGGTAGAAGCCTGAGTAGTCGGTGAGATGACTAGTTGAGGAGATGGTGGATTAGTGAATGACCGTTTGCCAAGATGTCCATCATGGTTTACTTATGTTACGATATGTGATATGGTTGGAAACAAAGAAAAAGTCTCTGAAAAGAAAAAGAATAGACCGCCTATAACCGATAAGCGTGAGGCTACCCGTGGGCGAGTATTAGGACCACCATGAGGAGAAATGCTACCTTAAGGGGTAGGTGCGTCGAAAAAAAAGAGAAAGAAAAAAAAAGAAAAAGAAAAAGAAAAAGAAAAAAAGAAGTTCAAAATTAAAAAAAAAAGAAGAAAGAGACGAAAGAAAAGAAGAAGAAGACCATATCATGTTGAGTACGAGGAAGAAATCACAGAGTATGATCAAGACATTTAGGTTGGTTAGACCCACTGATCCAATTCTCCGAGACAAGATCATCAAATTGGCTTACTTAAGGACTAAGCTGCGAAAGAACCTTGGCACACACACACTGGGAGTCTAGTTCAGATCACTCGCTCAGACAGTCGGATTTGAGCGTATCAAGTACTTTGAAGATTCTCTGGTTTCGACACGAAGCATCCTTTGAGGACGAAAATATGTTTAGCTATCGGGATTATCTCGTGAGAAGTAGTATTTTGATGAGTGGTATTTATATCACTATTTCCCACTCATATAGCCTAATGTTTTGTATTGTTTCTCGAGTTTTATGAACGTTTTGATGTGTTTTGTTGTTATTTTACAGATAAATAAAGTTTGGAAAGCACTTGAGGCAATTTGGGGCAAAAACGGACAAAAATGCGTCACCAGGGATATTTTCGTCTCTCCAGCGTCGCGACGCTGAAGCTTTGCGCGGCGCAACGCCCAGGATGCGCCGAATGTGCTAACATGCGCTGTCAGCCACGTGTCAAAATCTGATAGGTTGGACTTGCTAACGTGCGCCGGAAATTGCTAATGTGCGCCGGACCTTGCTAACATGCGCCTCATGCCACATGTCATCACCTCATTGGACCACCCAAACCGCGTGCCACGTGTCCTCTTCTTATTGGACCGAATAATCGATGAACCAGAGCGCGCCACGTGTCACCATTCTAGTGGACCGAATTTCCACCCAATCACAAGCTGACACGTGGCAGGATTTCATTGGACCGCATTGCCAGCCACCCAGAGCATGACACGTGTCTCAATTATTGCTGCCGACAGACGCGTGGACTCCGTTTGGACTGTTGCCAGCGTCGCGACGCTAGTGCATTTTGGGCGTCGCGACGCTGGGCCAAAATTTGCCTATAAAAGGAGGCCGCCATTTCAGTTTTAGTTGCACATTCTCTCTCATTTTCTTTGATGTAAAATCGGGAGTTTCTCTCTCTAATCTCTTTTAATTTAAGTTGTGTAATTAATTACATTTTGTAATAGTAATTACTTTCTGTAATAGTAATAGTAATAGTAATTTATCTTGTTTTTACTGTTTCAGTTTTACTATTCAACCATGATGAGGTAACTTCTCCTTGCTAAGGTGAAAGGTAATTCTTTTTACTGTTACTATTTAGATTAATCTCCCTTAACAATAATATATTTACTATTTAAAATTTGACTTAATACGGATACCGCCATATTGGTCGGTTGGATATTACATTTAAATTGGTTTAAACCTGACTAATCCAGGATACCGCCTTTATGGCTGGTTGATAATTAAATTTTCTTACCGCCTATATGGCAGGTTCATGGACAAATTATACCGCCTTTATGGCTGGTCGGACTTAATTTGAATTAATCAGGTTACCGCCTATATGGCTGGTTAGTAATATTATCACAAGTTTATATATTATTTTATGGGAGATATCTAAAATAGTAAATAGTAAAAGTAATTCATTTTACCTTAGCATTTTATTTTTATTTACTTTTCAGTATTTACTTTACCGCATTTACTATTTCGCATTTTTACTTTATGGCTTTTACTTTTAAGTTTTTACTAGCCCTAGCCATGTGTCATAACTAAGTTAGTTATCTAGGGTTGTGATGAATTTCAATATAACCGGTTTATAAGGGGTTAGATTATAGGTTGGGTAATTTAAAGATTTATTTATTGAGTCTTAATCTTAATGCTTTTTATTAACTGGCCATTAATAAAATTGATTAGGTAAACTTAAAATGAACTAGACATAGGGATTTTAAGTTTAAGACCTTAGACTCAATAGCCCACGATCTTCCTTAAAGATATATAACTCTTTTAATAGATTTCCTTACAGGATAGGAATATACCTGTTGGGCGGGGGTAGCCTTAATTGGAACTTAATCTTAATGAATCTAGGTAATTTGGTTGACATAGACATATGGTTCAATTGGATTATACTAGGTATTTGTAATTGACCATCGGAAGAGGCTTTCACTTAATTTAGTGTTCTAGGTTAATAAATCAATATATTACCCAACTATAGGACAACCACTTCATCTTTAAATAATATTGAAAAGATTCACAACCCTAGATAGTTTTTAATATTGAATTTTCTTAAAACTTACTTTCGAACAATTTTATTTACTTGTCTTTAAATTTAGAATCGTTGTCATTTCAAATCAATCAAACAACCTGTTAGATATTAGTAATCATTTGACTTCATAAAATTAATAGCTTAGGTATTAAGTCCTCGTGGGATCGATATTTTTTATACTACTTGAACGATACGTGCGTTTGCGTTATACGTGTGTGTTTACGCCGGTCATATTTATGAAAGCAGCAAAAGAACAGAAAGATGGATCGAGTCTGGGGGCGACCAGCCCACCCTTTTCTCATACAGCGCGGTTCGGGGATGAACCACCATCAGTATCAGTTTTGGGGATGAGTCACAGGGATGAGGCCCACATCAGCATCAATATAAGTTTTGGGGATGAGTCCCAGGGTCGAGGCCCGCATCAGTATCAGTTTGGGGATACGTCTCAGGGTTGAGGCCCGCACCAGTATCAGTTTTTGGATGCGTCCCAAGGTCGAGGCCCACATCATCATCAGTTTTGGGATACATCTCAGGGTCGAGGCCCACATTATCAGCGGTATTGGGATGCGTCCCTGGGTCGAGGCCCCCGTTTTCAGCAGTTCCGGGATACGTCCCAAGGTCGAGGCCCACTGCGTCATCCGTGGTAGTTCCGGGATGCGTCCCAGGGTCGTGGACCCACTACATCATCAGTTTTGGGATGCGTCCCAGGGTCGAGGACCCACTGTATCAGTAGTTGTAGTTCCGGGATGCGTCCCAGGGTCGAGGACCGACTATATCATCAGTTGCAGTTCCGGGATGCATCCCAGGGTCGAGGCCCACTGCATCATCAACTCAGCTTGAAGCAGCAGGCAAGTTAGGTGGCAGCTGGCGAGCCAGGTAAGTAAAAATGCAATGCATAACTTTGATAGGATTATCATTGTCACACACTGCACAAGTCTCATCAAAGTGGGGGCAACTGTAGGCACTGCATTTTTGCATATAAGTCTCGGTGATGAGTCTCACATTGAGGCACTACTCTTTAAGTTGTGGAAGTTGCGGGAAACAGACGTCGGAAAGGAAGAGTCAGAAATTGACACTTTGTTGGATTTAATTCGCTTGCTTAGCTTTGGGTTTTGCTCATTGGACCTCTGTTTTAAAACAAATCATTCGCCCAAACCCCGCAAGTCACACACGAAGCCCACACACCACCAAGCCACACGCCAAGCCCACCAAAATAGACCAAGCCCATGCCCAAAAGACCTAATGCACGCCCAAACATATCCAAAATAACAATTAACATATTAAACACATGGTGAAATCTAAATAAATCACATACCTAAATAAAACAAATCAAATAAAATCAAATATATCATCTTCCTAATTAAGCCAAATCATATCCCTAATTAAATAGATACTTTCCTTGTGATATACTAATTAGGAGATATCACCATTGATTGCATGATTCCTTTCCTATTCACACAAGGAGAACCCTAGCCTTTGCCTATAAAAAGAGGCACAAACTCAACCCTTGACTCCCCTAGCTCATTCACACATACACTCACAAAACATCACGAAAATCCCTAATAGCCTTCTCACTCCCTTCTCATTCACGCAATGACAACAAAAGACACACGTCCTAAGCTTCACACCTCACGACATTCTATCTGCACTACCCATTGGACCGAAAAAATAACAAATACATAACCCACTCGACAAAGACACAAACCAGCACAGCCCCCTCCATGAACAACAACACACTTAGTCCACGTTAACACCCCTCTCGCCACTGCGGCAACCTTTCACGCCTCTGACCTTACAAACAACACACTCAGTCCACGAAAACACAACCTCTGACCACCAAAAACAACCTCTGCAACACAGCCTCTAACCACCGAACACAGCCCCTGAAACACAGCCTCTGGCCATCGAAAATAACCCCCTGAAACAGCCCCTGAAATAGCCCATGAGACAGCCCCTGTTGCCACCGAAAATAATCCTGATTCATCCCCTGAAAGAGCCCCTGAAATATCCCTTGAGACAGCCCATGTAGCCACCAAAAATACCCCTGAATCAGCCCCTAAAACAGACCTTGAGAAAACCCTTGTAACCATCAAAAATAACCCTGAATCTGCCCCTGAAACAACCCCTGAAACAGCCCCTGAGACAGCACTTGTAACCACCAAAAATACCCCTGAAACAGCCCCTGAATCACGCTCAAACCGTGACCAGAAACAGTCATAAAACAGAGTAAAACAACAGCCCAAACAGTGAAACATCGAAGGAAAATATTGAACCAGTGAACCAGAGGAGTTGCGGAGTATCAACCCTTCTGAAAACCTCGTAGCGCTCTTCCGAGAGACGACTTAAGAGGTTAGACCTGAGGGCACTCATTTTATTTATTCTCCTTTATTTTTGTTTATTTTCTTACTTTATTTTGCATAAGTATTGTGGATTGGTGTATGATATGACTTTCGGATGAATGGAATATGTGTTCTCTCTTGCAATATATCGGATGGAAACCCGGACGTAAATTTCGTAGCCGAATTCGAATGGACGGTAGTGCGCTCTGCACTCAGGATACAATGCCACGTACCGCTTGAGAGACACACATATTTCGTTTCATCCAACCTATATTTGAGCATGATTTAGTCGTTAGTATGTTATTTATTTTTAAGCGTGATTTAGTCGTTAGTATGTTATTTACTTTCTGCATGTTACTTATTACTGAATTGTAATGAAATGCGCATGGGCAAATCAAGTTGGATTAAATGTCCTCCGTTTTGAGGGATGAAAAGCCTAAGGGTTACCTTTACCACGACGTTTTACCGCGCCGGACGAAGTTTGTTTGATTGAATGTGAGATATGTTTAATCGGACATACGAAGTCCCATATCATTGCTTTATTTACGCATGCATTGCATTCTAGTGCGCATGGGCTAACTAGGGTGGATTAAAGGTCCTCTATTCAAAGGAAATGCCTAAAGGCTACCTTTACCACGATGTTTTACCGCGCCAGATGAGGTACACTCGATTGACGTGAAATGTGTTCAATCGGGCATACAAGGTCCCATATTATTTATTTGTTTATTCATGTATTGATAATTTAATACGCACGGGCTAGCTAGGGTGGATTAAAGGTCCTCTATTCGAGGGAAATGCCTAAAGGGTACCTTTACCACGATGTTTTGCGGCGCCGGACGAAGTGCACTCGATTGAATGTGAAATGTGTTCCATCGGGCACACGAGGTCCTACATTGTGTATTTGTTTATCCATGCTTTTGTTTGTGTCATTTCAGATGCCATTTTAGCAATCTTGTTCGAACGCGTTTCCAAACACTACACGAACATATGCATTCTACCTCATTCCGTTCGAACGCATTTACGAACGCTACTCGAACGCGTTTACGAACGCTACTCGAACGCGCATCTATTTTGTTTTATCATGCATCAGGTCTTACCCCGTTCGAATGCGTTTCCGAATGCTATACGAACGTGAACCTTCTGTTTACCATTCGAACATGTTTTCAATGCTACACGAACGTACATACAATGCATATACTTCTTTTCGTCACATTTCATGCATGCTTGCTTCTTTGATCATTTCTTTTGCACCATATGATTAGTCACATCATTTCATTATTTACGCTTAGGAAATTATCATCCATTTTATATTTCCGCATTTATTTATTCGATATGCTCATGAGATTGTGTGCTCGCCTTTATTATTAATGCCTTTTCAGTTGTTATTAGTTACATTATTTCACTTTATTGTTTAATATGTTCATGAATTATGTATTTTGCCTTTATTTTTTCATTTATGATTATGGGTGTGCAAACTTGCATGTTGATTAAATTATCTGGTATGTGTTGCATGAGATTTGGTTATTCTATTGCATAAATCCTTTCATTACAAGTGGCATAAGTAAGGGACCATTCCGAACCCAACGGTTTGAGGTCTTCCCTTGCGAGGGGTGAGTGCGGCCTTAAATCATTTTCCCGGTTCACACCGGGTGGCGACTCCATTTTTAGTTCTCCGGTTTAGTCCCTCGCGGGCTACTCCGTACTCCCAACCAGGGCGCGAGCCTGGAACAGCGTCACCGATTTCTGTGTCCTATAATTCTCAATGTAAATAACTCCTTATAGGTAAACGTGGTTCACAATAAATGGGCCACTCCATTTGGATTTCAATTTTCCTGGAAATAAATGAAGACGAGAATTATAAAGCAATTTTTTAACCAATTTCAAATATTTTTCGTGAAACTCGACTATCATGAAAGACCTTAATTTTAGTTTTAAGAATTTTTGCATTCTCATATGAATCATTCCTTAACTTTTCAAGTTCATTTAATTACAATTTACGTTCATGACTGGCATTTTCAAGGTTTGAATTGAATGCTTTAATAGCCCAATTTGCCTTATGCTCAAGTTCTACAGGAAAATGACAAGGTTTTTCATAAACCAGACAACATGGAGACATTCCCAAAGAGGTTTTGAAAGCTGTATGGTATGCCCAAAAAGCATCAGTCAGTTGAAGAGACCAATCTTTGTGATTTGGGTTGACCGTTTTTTCCCAAATTTGTTTGATTTTCCTATTTCTTTGTTCAACTTGACCATTTGTCTGAGGATGATAGGAGGTAGAAACTTTATGTGTAATTCCATATTTTTTCATTAAAGACTCAAAAGGCTTGTTACAAAAGTGTTTACCTCCATCACTTATAATGGCCCGAAGGATTCCAAATCGACTTAAAATATTTTCTTTTAAAAATTTGTTCACAGTTTTGTGATTATTGTTTCGACAAGGAATCCCCTCAACCCATTTTGAGATGTAATCAACTGCAACTAAGATATATAAAAATCCAAAAAAAATGTGGGAATGGACCCATGAAATCTACTCCCCAATATCAAATATTTCGATGACAATGATGTGATTTAAAGGCATCATGTTTCTTTTTGAAATGAATCCCAATTTTTGATAATTTTCACAAGTTTTGTAGAAAGCATGTGTATCTTTAAATAAAGTGGGCCAATAAAATCCACACTGCAAGATTTTTTCAGTGGGGTTTTTAGACGAGAAGTGACTTTTGCATGCTTTTGAATGACCAAACCGAATAACAACACTTATCTTATTATCTAGTATGCATCGTCAGAAAATTTAATCAGGGCAATACTTGAAGAGATATGGGTCGTCCCAGTAGAATCTTTTGACTTAGGTAAACAATTTCTTATTGTCTTGATGGCTCCAATCTGAAGGTATTTTTCATGTTGCAAGAAAATTGACAATATTAGCATACTAAGGCATTGTATTTACAGAAAATAAAAAATCATTAGGAAAAGAGTCATTGATAGGAGTCATGTTAATTGATGATTCATTTGTGAGTCTCGATAAATGATCTGCAATTACGTTCTCTGCCCATTTCTTATCCTTGATTGTTAGATTGAATTCTTGAAGTAACAAAATTCATCGTAGTAATCTTGGCTTTGCATCCTATTTACATATCAAATATCTAACAACAACATGGTCAGAATAAACAACGATTGATGAATCAATTAAATATGATCGAAATTTATCATTTGTGGTAGTGTAATTCATTTGTGCACTATTTAAAGTTCTACTTCCGTAATAAATTACATAAGGCTTACCTTTATTTATCTGTCATAATACTGAGCCAACTGCATAATCACTGACATCACACATTAGCTCAAAAGGCAAAGACCAATCATGGGATTGCATGATAGGAGCATAAATTAAAAGAATGATAATTTTTTCAAATGGTTTTTGACATTCTTTTATCCATTAAAATGTCGCATCTTTTAATAGGAGATTATATAAAGGTCTGGATATGGTACTAAAGTTTTTAATGAAGCTCCTATAAAATCTTGCATGTCCTAAGAAAAATGGATTTCCCTAACTGTTTTTGGTGGTAGCAATTTAGAGATTACCTCTGTTTTTACCTTGTCAACCTCAATACCTTTAGATGACACAACGTGACCCAAAATAATTTCTGAATTAGTCATGAAATGGTATTTTTCCCAGTTTAACACAAGTTCTTTTTCTTCACATATATTCAACACTTTTTCCAAATTATTCAAACAATTATCAAATGAGTTCTCAAAAATAGTTGTATCATCCATAAAGACCTCTAAACAGTGTTCAACCATGTCACTAAATATGCTTAACATGCATCGTTGGAATGTTTCTGGTGTATTACAAAGTCCATAAGGAATTTTCCTAAATGCAAATATTCCAAAGGGACATGTGAATATGATCTTTTATTGGCCTTCTAAAGCAATGAGAATTTAATAATAACCTGAGTAACAATCAAGAAAGCAATAGTAGGGATGTCCTACTACTATTTCAAAAATTTGGTAAAAGAAAATGATATTTTCTAGTGGCATCATTTAGATTTCTATAATCAATGCATATACGCCAACCAGATGGGATTCAAATTGGAATTGATTCTCCTTTATCATTCTTTATGACAGTTATACCAGACTGTTTAGGCACAACTTGTGTAGGACTTACCCACTTACTATCGGAGTACATCAAGAAGTTTAAAGACTTCTGTTTTTACCACTTCTTTCATGTTAGGGTTTAATATTTTTGGGGTTGATGATATGTCCTAGTATTATCTTCTAAATATATTCTATGTGTGCAGATCAAAGTATTAATACATTTTATGTCTTTAAAGTCCATCCAATTGATATTTTATGTTCTCTCAACATATTTAACAACTTACCTTATTGATTGCTTATGAGGGAATATGAAATTACCACATGGTAAGTTTGTTCATCTCCAAGAAATGCATACTTCAATCCTTCTAGCAAAGTCTTAAATTCTTATTTGGGTGCTTCCATATGTTTTTCTTTCTCTAGTGTTCATAGTTCCTTAAAATTTTGTTTCTCTCCATCATCATCCAGTACTTGTGTAGAATCAAGTAAAAAACCATTAGGAATATCAGAATCTAATTGCGTACTTGATTGAAGAAAATTAGCTATACATATTTCCATGGGATCATATAAATTCCCCTGAATATGTTCCTTCAAAATTGGTTCAATTAGTTCCATGCTCTCGTTTTCCATGTTCTCATCCTATGGTTGTTTGCTCATGTTAAAAATATTAAGCTCCAACGTTATATTACTAGAGGACAAATTGTCACACCCGTCCCCTTAGGTAGGGTAGGGGTGAGACGGAGACACGAAACATACAGAGATTCCCCTGTAAAATGGACTAATCCTCCAAATACAAAAGTAAAATCTAAACTGAAAAATATATCATCAAATATATAGGATCTTCATTATCCAACTCAAAAAGAACATCAATGATAATATATAAATACTCCAAGTATCAAATATAGGCTCAGTGTCTATAACCAAATAACAATCCATACAAGGAAGATATATTTAGAACCTTAATCCCAAAACATAAAAAAGACACTCTACTGTTGGCACAACCTTTCTCTATTGGCAGAAAATGATGATGAAACAACAGATGAAAAAATGAAGATCTACTAATCTACTTAGCATGTAAAATTTAAAGGAAGGGGTAAGCTCACGCTTAGTGCAATGGATCATAACTTAGTGCCGTGTATAAACAAGTAAAAAGGCAGATCGAATAAGTCTTTCATAATATAAATAAATACATAAAGCTATAAACTGATATATATATATATATATATATAATATATATATATATATAATATATATATATATATATATATATATAACATTTACTTGAAATCATAAATCTCATTTCTCATAAATCTCATTCTGCACAAGAATACTTTGTAAAAATAAAGTTGTTCATTCATCTATATGCACACTCATGACAATATGACAAAGCTGGCAACATAGGGCATCCCCACGGTAATAACTGGCATTCAGAGCAAAACTAGCAATATGAGATCTCATCTTACGACAATTCATATGGCACGTATAAGTACACGTAGTGTATCCTAGCATAAAATCATTTCTAAAATACATGCTCATATCTCAAAATCATGCAATTTCTCATATATCACAAACTTCTGATTTCAACATAATCAATAATTGATCCATTCTTTTATAGAAAAATATAAACTTTCTAAAACTAAATCATTTTATGCATTATCTTGAAAATTCATTTAAGAAAACATACATACTATATATTTTGGAAAACATCAACGTTACAAGCTTATCCACGCACCTGGTGAGCTGACTATAGAGAAAGGAAACTATGCAGTAGAACTGTCCCTGCCAACGATATCACGATCACCTAAAGAGATAAAAGAATTTACGATGAGGAATATAATCTTAACTAGAATAGATGAAAGAATATGCAAGAAACGTGACTTAGTCGCTCTCGTAATCCTAACAAAATTTCAGCAGAGTTTCGTTTATAATACGGACTTCTGTTATACAATCCATAATCATCAATCGTACAATCATATTCTACTAATAACATACACATCCATAATTCAATTCAACTTCACTAGCCCAAATCTCGGGCTTACAATAACTTCCTGCACATAAACATGCTTGACTATATTTTCCAATAAAATCCATCATTCACTTCCAACCACATGGTAATCATTTATATAGTCTAAGCAAGTCAATGAATCATACTTTAAAGCTAATTACATTCGGAAACACATAATATGCATAAATAGAATATAACAATAAATTGCATGAAAATCAAAATTCGGAGGTTCGTTACTACTTGAATTGGTCGGAACAGCACGAAGGGAGACTCAGGAAGTTGGCACGAACACACTATCTAGCACGTGGTACTTCCAAACCGTGTGTGGGCCTCACGCACCACTACACAAGGCGCGCGTGAGTGCCACGCGGATTGGAAGTACCACGCGCGGACTATAAGCGCTGGCCTCACTCGCTTAGCGCTAGGGCCGGCCATGTTAGAATTTGTCGTGGGATTACCCGATTTCTTTTCGAAGACTTAAAGACTTATACATAATTTTCTTTTTACCTTGTAAGATTGCTGAACCATTTTTTAGGTTGCATATTATAGAAGTGACATAGTCTTTTGTTACCACTTGTAACCTCATTGTTTGATATGATTTGGCATTGTTTTATTCTGCATCAATATTTTCTAATAATGTTTAAGTTTATAAAACAATTTCACCCAAAAATAATTTCTCTAAAAGTTTCTTAAATAATATAAAGTAAAGCATCTCTACAGGCCATAACCTAAGTGGAACCACTCTCTTAACAAAAGTTAGAGACATATTCTCTTTTACAAATGTGGGTATAGTGACTATATCCCCAATTATAAGTAGGGATAAAGTTTTTGGTTGTGAATGGAATATAACAAAAAGTTGGATGTGATTTAACGAAATGAGATGATTTTTTATCTCAAAAAAATAAAAGGCCAGGATCAGAATGATTTTTATCCCAATTGTGTAAATGAGATGAAATGGAAGTTGACAAATTTTTATCCCCTCTCATTACCATCCCTATATAGGTATTATTATTTTTATTTTTTTTAAAAATAACGCTTTAGTTGGTTTTCTTGCCTTCCCAATTTCACCTCATATTAATCTCCCTCAATAATTGGTAGGAGGAAGATTCAAACTCGTAACAGCTTATTTTTCACTTGATAAAATTTAATTTGCTAGAGTAGAAGTGACAGTTTGGGTTAGAATTCATTTATTCGTTTGATACAATTCGCTTTAAAACGAATACGAGTTTGAAAAAATGGATTCATTTAATAAATGAGTCAATTCGATTCTATTTGTTTATTAAACAAATCGAATATAAATTTAAGTTCATTGATTTGTTTAGAAATCCAAATTTTTCAGCGGTCGAGCTTTCTCTCCCCCTCCGATTCCAATGCTGCTGACGATTCGTCAATGAGAATTTTGGATCAATGAAAAATCAATAAAAATCATAAAAAGTTTCTTATCAGAATATCTACGAAATAGGAAGTTTCCCGAGATGAAACCACCGTAAAGAAGATCATCTCATCGAGATCTATGTTTTTCCCAAAAGACCGGTCGAGATCGGCTTCGGATTAGGGCCAAAACTCTCTATTTTCTCTCTTTTTCCTTTCTTTTCTTTCTCTCTCTCTCTTTTGTTTCTCACGAAAAAGCTACTAGAAAAGTGAAAAGCGGTTGCAAAATTTTATATACTAATATGGAAAATATCATTTGCCTCCATCAACATATTACTTTTATCATTTTTTTAATCAAACTTTTGCAACCCAAACAATTTAGTCCCTAAATTTACACACACCAAAATTAATAAATTAAAATATGGGGAAAAAAATTTGGGGTGTTACAACTCTCTCCCCCTTAAAAGAAATTTCATCCTCGAAATTCACATACCTGAGGGTGGAAACAAGTGAGTATATTTGTTCTGCTTGTCTTCCTCACGCTCCTAAGTAGTTTATATTTTCGAGTGTTTACCCCATAGGACTTTCACCAACGGAATCATCTTGTTTCTTCGTTGTCACAAAACTCTAGCCAGAATTCCCACTGGTTCTTCTGCATATGTCAAGTCTTCTCTCAACTCAACTGGTTGTTCCTGCAAAACATGAGAAGGATTTGATCTATACTTCCTCAACATGGACACATGGAAAACATTGTGAGTCTTTGAAAACTTTGGTGGCAATGCCAATCTGTAAGCAACTGGTCCAATTCACTCCACGATCTCATATGGCCCAATAAATCGAGGACTCAGCTTCGCTTTCTTGCCAAATCTCATGACACTCTTCCAATGCGAAATCTTCAAAAAAACTTTATCACCCACTTGGTACTCAATGTCCTTCCATTTTATATTTGCGTAGCTCTTCTGTCTATCTTGAGCTGTCTTCAACTTTGATATGATCAATTCTACCTTATCAATAGTAATTTGAACAATCTCATGACCTAAGAGTTTCCTCTCACCTGCTTCATCCCAACATACAAGAGTTATGCATTTCCTCCCATATAATGCCTCATAAGGTGCCGTTCCCAATCTAGCATGGTAACTATTATTGTAGGCAAACTCCATCAATGAAAGATGTTGATCCCAACTATCTTTGAATTCCATAACACAAGCTCTCAATATATCCTCTAATGTCTGAATGATTCACTTTGACTGCCCATCTGTCTGAGGATGAAAAGAAATACTGAAATTCATTTTCATATCGAAGGCCTCTTGTAGACTTGGTCAAAATCTGGAGGTAAATCTTGGATCTCCATCTGATACGATTGGCACGGGAGCTCCGTGAAGTCTCACTCTCTCATCAACATAGACCTCTACTAACTTATTCAGAGAATAATCTACTCTGACAGTAGAAAATGAGCTGATTTAGTCAATCTGTCAACAATCACCCATATTGAATCGTGTCCTTTATTCATACAAGGCAATCCTGACACAAAGTCCATAGTGATATGTTCCCAGTTCCACTCAAGAATAGGAAGCGACTGCAAAGTACCTGCAGGATGCTGGTGCTCTGCTTTAATCTTCTGACACATTAAGCACTTTGATACAAATTTTGCTATCTCTTTCTTCATGCCTTCCCACCAATAGTTCTCTTTACGCTTCTGAGAAGCATAAGATATCACCTTCCTATGCTGCATCAATACACAACCCAGACCTTTTCTCGAGGCATCACTATACATCACATATCCACCACTGCTTGACGAAAGGGTACAAATTGGAGCAGTTGTCAAACACTCCTTAAGCTTATCAAAGCTTTGCTGACACTCATCAGTCCACTAAAATTTTGCATTCTTCTTCAAAAGCTTCGTCAACGGTGCTGTAATGATAGAGAATCCCTGAATAAAGTGTCGGTAAGAGTCTGCTAATCCCAAGAAACTCCGTATCTCGGTTGCATTGGTAGGAGGTTCCCAATTAACCACTACCTCTATCTTATTGGGATCTACTGAAATACCATATGCTGAAATGACATGGCCTAACAATACAATTCTGTCAAGCCAAAAATCACACTTGCTAAACTTGGCATACATCTGCTTCCCCCTCAAAGTCTACAAAACTATTCTCAAATGTTCCTTTTGCTCATCTTCCCTACTAGAATACACCAAGATATCGTCAATAAACATAATGACAAAATTTTCTAGATAATGTCTGAATATCTGATTCATCAAGTCTATAAAAGTAGCTGGTGCATTAGTTAACCTGAATGGCATTACTAAGAACTCATAATGTCCATAACGGGTTCTAAAAGTCGTCTTAGGTATATCCACTTCTCTCACTTTTAGCTAATGGTACACGGATCTCAAGTCTATCTTGGAAAATACCTTGGCTCTCTGTAATTGATCAAAAAGATCATCAATCTAAGGAAAAAGATACTTGTTGTGAATGGTAACCCTATTCAATTGTTGATAATCGATACACAATCTCAAAGAACCATGTTTCTTCTTCATAAACAACACTGGTGTACCCCATGGTAAAGAACTAGGCTTTATGAAGCCTCTATCTAGCAGTTCTTGTAATTGTACCTTCAACTCCTTCAACTCTACAGGAGCCATCCTGTAAGGAACAAAAGATATATGAGCTATACCAGGAATTACATCGATACTGAATTCAACTTCCACGTCCGGTGGTAAACTAGGTAGATCATCTGGAAATACCTCAGCAAATTCTCTCACAACAGAAATCCCATGTAATTTCGATGTACCCATACTAGTATCTACCACGTGAGCTAAATAAAAATCACAATATTTCCTCAATATCTTATTGGCTGGTATTACAGAGATCACATATGAGGGAACAAGTCGTCTCTCTCCTCTAAAGGAAATTTTTTGCCCGTCCGAACATTCAAATGCCATAACTTTTTCTTGATAATTCACTATAGTATGATGATAGGATAACCAATCCATACAAAAAATGACATCAAAATCATGTATCTCCATGAAAATTAAATATACTAACAACTAATGCTCACCAACATGGATTACACATCCTTTATAAACTTGATTAGCTATAATGGAATATCCGACAAGAGTAGCAACAGCTAACACACAATCTAGCTCACTTCATTCCCTATCGGTATGCAATAAAAATGATTTTGAAATAAAAGAATGTGTAGCACCATGATCAATAAGTATTTGGGCCTTTCGACCAAAGATAGACATCATACCAGTGATAACCTCTGGCACTGCTAAGCTTCCTAATGTTTCATGGTGAATACCCTAGCTTGGGCTATAGGTCTGCTAGTCTGACCACCTGAAACAGCTCTACTCTGCACACCTACACCTGTGTGAACTCCAAAAGTCTGAACTGGAAACCTAATATGACCATGAATGTCTCTAGAATTCTGAGCTGGAGGTATAAATGTCCTCTGATTCTATCCACTGTTATCATTAACATTAGGGCAATTTCTTTTCATGTGGCCCACTTTTCCGCACAAAAAGCAACCTTTTGTACCCAATCTGCATTCTCTATAATGATTCTTTCCGCAAGTAGTAAATGGTGGAAATCTTTTATCTCGAGCATCGTTTTGTTGACCACTAGAAGTCCCACTAAGTGGTCATCTCACTGAACTCTGACTAACTGTAGATCTACCTTATTTATGAGGTTGTCTAGAACTCATTTGATAACTACCACTAGGTATTGACTCTTATTCTTACTCTGATTTCCTTCCCCAAAGGATTGACTTTCTCTATTATTTTTTCTCATCTGATAATCTTGCCCCACTTGCAATTCTTTTTCTGTAAACTCTGATTTTTCTAGAATAATTGGCCATCTCTGTCAAACTGTTCATAGTAAATAATCTGATCCTAGATCTAGATTCTACATTCAGATCGTTAAGAAAATGATCCATCTTATCCTGCTCATTGTCCCTCAAGTGTGGAACAAACTGTACTAACTCATGGAAGAGAGTTTCATACTGATCTACGGTGCGATTACCCTGAGTCAATCTGTAGAATTCCCTCTTCATCTCATCCATAAAAGTAGAATTCCTATAATTGGCCATGAATTCATTCTTGAACTTCTCCCAAGTCAAAAGTGTTGGATAATATGACCCATAGCGTCACTATTTGTACAGATCATAGTGTTGTTGTACAAATTAACTATGTGACAAGGAAATTGCACTCTCATCATTTGTGATTAGATCACCTTAGATATATAAATGAAGAGAGGTCCATATGATTAGTTCCTGGATTGAGATGATATGAGACAGTATCAGTCCGCGAAGGATTAATCATTAAATATCCCTAGTCGTAGTATTATCGAGACTGGACATCGATAATGCGGAATAGGCTAGTATTGCACTTGTGCGCGTTGTGAGGGCACAACGGCATAGTTCTCATATATTTAAGTATTGGATGCTTATGCAAGTGCGGTAGGAGGTTGTGTTTCACCGATGGTACGGGAAACAGCTTCGCTCTGGATAGACCTCCTCGGAATTCCATTGGTAGTATGACTGTGTGTCTATGGGAGTCCGACATCAGGGTAGGTGTAATTTGGTCTTAACCTGAGACTTGCACCGCTAATGCTTGCGACAATCAATATACTTTTGTTGAGGTCGTCCAGGGCTGTAACAGGTTCTGTGTATGCCGATACTGAGTATATTGAGAATCGTAGAGTATTGGGTGTGATGTCAAGACGGAAGTATCACTCCAGTCATAGTGGAGATGATGTCACGTAGGATACGGTATTAGTGCTCTTAAGTGCTGCGCGGCCATCGGGGTATTATGACTAGGTCATGTATATCCGATTATAGAGACTAGTTACCAGACATCCGACATGTGCTTCGTACGGGGCAGACACAACTCCAGCCCCAGGCCTAGCACGTGACTATCCGATACTGGATCGAAATACGCAATACTACTGTATACTACGCGTGATACAGATCTATATATTCCTGTAAGAATATTTCCGGAGAATTGGGTAGGCATGGCGTTTTGCTAGAGGCTAACCTTGTCTTGTAAATCGGTAAAACGTAGTACTTGGTACGTACGTGTTCGGATAGTCCGACGACCCGATTTACTGCCAACATATCCGGGGATCTCTTGGGTCGCTTCCCAATGATACACCGATGACGTATGACTCGCACATTTATTAATCTGGGATTAATTTGATGAGAGAGAAAATTAATCTGGGATTAATTACGGAGATATTTTATCTGGGATAAAATATCGTCTAAAGAGAGAAAACGATTAATTTGGAATTAATCGGTAAAATTAATATATTCGATATATTAAACGAAATTGGATTTCGACGCGGAATTAAAATAGGATTTTAATGCGGGCGAACGAATTAATTTAGAATTAATTCGTTGGCGACGTGAATAGTGAATTCGCTAGGCGTAATCATTTAATTACGACGCAACGAAAAATTTGCTAATTAGGAATTAGCGAACCCGAGCCCGAGAGTGATTGCGAGCGCATTCGCATTTCGAATTCGAGTGCGGCAACGCAAGTCACATCAAGCGTCAAATCATTCGTCACATCAAGCGTCAAATCAAACGTCACTTTGAGTGATGTGATTGATTGATGTGATTGATTGATTGAATGAAAGATATGGTTAGTTGGTTTGATATTGAGTGTTGGACACTCAAGGTTGGTGGTGATGTACATATACCAACTTTAATTATTTGGTATATGCAAAATGATTTAAAATCAATTGTTTGACTTTTGATAAATTAAATCAAAGTATATAAGATATATTTTATGATTAACCAACCAACTAACACACTTTCTTCTCTACCATTTTCTCTCTCTCTTTCACGCCTAAATGAGGCAGAATTTGCTCACTGGTTTCTTTGAAAATTGCCGAGCAAAGGGAAGCAATGTGCCTTGATTTTGTGGCAAAATCAAGCAGAGCTAGCACTCCGGGAGACTTGCGAAGGTGTTAGGGAAACTCACCCATGAGCCGAGAACCATTCGATGAAGCTTGGAGCTCCATTTCTCAACTCAAAAATCTGATTTCATGGGCAGTGAACTGCAGTTGCGTTTTTGGAGCCAAAATGGTTTTGTTCGTCATCAATTTGTCTCAACCGATCGATGTGAGTATTCCGCTACCTCCTTTGATATGTATTTCACACTTTTCATGCTTGTTTGATGATCTTGGGACCTAGATAATTACCAACAAAAAGATTAGCCTCTGAGAATTTACTTCTTACACTCTTCCACCATTTATTAGCTAGCTTAGTCAAAAGTTGATACATATGATGCCACTTTTGTTCATCAGTCAACCTCATCAAATCAAAAGCTTTCTCAACTATGTCTAAGAAATTCCCAGCTACTATGGGATCCTTCTTCCCATCAAATTTAACGGCTCCATTTTCTTTTACTAGCAATATTATCTTCATTCATTGTAGGAGGTGCTTGAGCTAGACCATGACCCCATGCTGGAGGGTAGAAATACAGATAAACATAAGCACTAGGAGGAACATTTATAGGAGCATCTGTTGGTGGATGATGCTGTGGAGGTGCTTGAATATTTCCCTGAGGTGTTGCAGAGGCTGGAGGAATATCATTGCTAGGAGGATGATGCATCGGGGTACTATCTCTAAGAATTGAGGCAAGCGAATATCCTACCTCAATAGGTATATGGTTCCTTCCAAAGGGTTCCGCGACATAAGAATTAACCTTCTCATCAACTGGAGGTTTCCTAGAAGGTTGGCAAACATCTGCTATCCTCCGCATACGGACTCGACCTGACCCTCGAACTCTGGAACGCTGAGGCATCTGAAAACACATGAAGATATCAACTGCTGATGGACATAAAATAACTAATTAAGTAAATGAAATGTCTACAAAATCTATGAACCTGCCTCTGATACCATTAAATGTCACACCCTTCCCCTTAGGTAGGGAATTGGTGATACTGAGACTCGAAACGGACAAAGTTTCCCCTGTAAAATGGACTAATCCTCCAAATACAAAAATAAAATATAAACTGAAAAAAAATATCATCAAATATATAGGATCTTAATGATCCAACTCAAGAAGAACATCCATGATAAAATGTAAATACTCCAAGTATCAAATATAGGCTCAAGGCCTATAACCAAATAACAATCCATACAAGGAAGACATATCTAGAACCTTAATCCCAAAACATAACAAAGACACTCTACTGTTGGCATATCCTTTCTCTACTGGCAGAAAATGATGATGAAACAGCAGATGAAAAAGGAAGATCTACTAATCTGCTTAGCTTGTAAAATTTAAAGGAATGGGTAAGCTCACGCTTAGTGCAATGGATCATAGCTTAGTGCCGTGGATAAACAAGTAACAAGGCGGATCGAATAAGTCTTTCATAATATAAATAAATACATAAAGCTATAAAATGATATATATAAAATATTTACTTGAAATCATAAAACTCATTTCTCATAAATCTCATTCTTCACAAGAATACTTTGTAAAAATAAAGTTGTATCTATATGCACACTCATGATAATACGGTAAAATTGGCAACATGGGCATCCCGATGATACTAATTGGCATCCGGAGGAAAATCAGCAACATGAGACCTCATCTCATGGTAATCCATATGGCACGTATAAGTACATGGAGTGCATCTAGCATAAGAATCATTTTTAAAATACATGCTCATATCTCAAAATCATACAATTTCTCATATATCACAAACTCGTGATTTCAACATAATCAATATTCGATCCATTCTTTTATAGAAAAATATAAACTTTCTAAAACTAAATCATTTTATGCATTATCATGAAAATTCATTTAATAAAACATACATACTATATATTTTGGAAAACATCAATGTTACAAGCTTATCCACACACAGAAACTTGCTTGACCATATTTTCCAATTAAATCTATCATTTACTTCCAACCACAAGGTAATCATTTATATAGTCTAAACAAGTGAATTAATCATACTTTAAAGCTAATTACATTCGAAACACATAACCTGCATAAATCGAATATAGGAACAAATTGCACGAAAATCAAAATTCGGAGGTCCGTTACTACTCGGAATGGTCGGAACAACACATAGGGATACTCGGGAAGTTGGCACAAATGTACTATTCGGCACGTGCGATCCAAGTGTCGTACCTCCAGGCCACGCATGGGCCTCACGCGTGGCGCCGGCCAGAATCCAAATTTTCTGACAGTTGAGCGTTCGTGACCCCCACCCGATTCCAATGCCGCTGACGGTTCCTCAATCGAAGTTCTAGATCAACAGGAAATCAAGAAAAACCATAAAAAAATTCCTTACCAGAATATCTTTGAAAATATGAAGTTTCCTGAGATGAAGCCATCGTAAAAAAAGATCATCACGTCGGGATCTATATTTTTCCCAAAAGACTCTGTCGAGATCGGCTTCGGATTGAGGCCAAAACTCTATCTTTTCTCTCTTTCTCACGAAAAGGCTACTAGAAAAGTGAAAAGTGGTTGCAAAAATTTATATACTAATATGGCAAATATCATTTACCTCCCTCAACATATTCCTTTTATCATTTTTTATCAAATTTTTGTAACCCAAACAATTTGGTCTCTAAATTTTCACACACCAAAATTAATAAATTAAAATATGGGAAAAAAATTTGGGGTGTTACACAAATTCATGATTCCATTCCTTCAATTAATTAAAGCATTAACTGTTGCTAAAAATATGCGACCAAGTATTACAAGAATTGGATTATAACTGTCTACTACTGGTTGTGTTTCCAAGACAATAAAATCCGCAGAATATATGAATTTATTTACTTGTAATAACACATCTTTTATAATTTCTTTCGGTACCTTGACTGATCTTTCGTCAAGTAAAATAGTAGTTGAAGTTGGTTTTAACTCGCCAATATTAAGTTGCTGGTAAACCGAAAATGGAAGCAAATTGACTCTAGCTCCAAGATCAAATAAAGCATGTTCAATTTTTTGATTTCCAATAATACATTAAATAGTTGGAAAACCAGGGCTTTATGTTTTAATGCATTATTGTTTGAGAAAATGGAACTTACCTATTCAGCTAGAAAAGATTTCTTTCTTACTTGATTTTTTTTAACGATGCATAAGTCTTTTGAAAATTTGGCATAAGATGATATCTATTGGATGGCATCTAACAAAGGAATTTTGGCCTTTACCTATTTGAATATTTCATATTTCTCTGGGGAATGGTTCAATTTATTTATTTTTAATGCTTGTGGAAATGGAGGTGCATGTGACAAATAGTTATCATTAACGATAGGTAATGGTTCATCAACCTCTTCCATACCCTCTGAATTTGATTTATTTTCAACTTCATAATGTTCAAGAATAGGTCTGTTTATGATCTTACCACTGCGAAGAGTAATAACATAATTTACTTGGTCTATGTGTTGACTACCAAAACTACCCTCGATGACTCTTGGGGTTTGGATGTGGTTGTGCATGAAACTTTTCTTTCTCATTAATGGTCAATGCGGATGTGCTTTTGGTAAAAGTATCTTTCAAATCAATCAATATTTGCACATTTTGGTTATTAATGGCTTTTTATTTCTCAATGAATGCTTGCAAGGTATCTTCAAGGGTTTTCCTAGGTGGTGGGACATATGGTGCATAATTCGGGGAATTTTTGAAATTCTGGTGTACATGGAGAAGTTGTTGTGATGGTTGTGCTTGTTTATCATTTCTCAAATTGAAGTTTGGATGGTTTCTCCAATCATAATTGTAGGTTTGGAGTTTGGACTTGGATTTAGTCTCCTGAAGGTGTTTATGAAACTGACTTGGTCATGAAGACATTCTTTAATTGACTTGACATAATTACTCTTCCTCATTTCTAATTCCTCAACTTTTTTAGCTATAGATGCATAATTAACAGAAAGGTCATGGTATTCCCTAAGGTTAAACATACCTCTACCAGATGACCGTGGTTTTACAGGCGACTAATAAGTGCCAATTGTGTCCCATTGTTGTGCATTCTCTACTATGTGTTCTAGGTAATCCAGTGCATCTTTGGGATTTCTGTCCTTAAACTCACCATTATACATCATTTCCACTACTTGTCTACCTTGGGGTGTTAAAATCTCGTAGAAGTAGGAAACCAGCTTCCATGTTTCAAACCTGTGACGTGGATAAATATTCAACAACTCTTTAAATCTCTCACAATATTGGTAAAGTGTTTCCCTCAACTCTTGTGTGAAAGTTGTGATTATTCTCTTAAAAAAGTTTGTCATGTGAGGGGGAAAGAATTTTTTCAGAAATTGCTCTTGCAAATCATCCCATGTTTTGATGGATCTTGACCTAAGGTTTTGCAGCCAAATTTTAGCCTTATCCTTTAAAGAAAAAGGGAAAAAACTTGAGTCGAATTATATTCATGCTGCAATTTTGGTATGTGCAAGTATTACATACCTCTTCGAATTCCCTTAAGTGCTGTTAAAGATTTTCTAATTCTAGACCGTGGAATGTGGGTAAAAGTTGGATGATACCTAGTTTAAAATTGAAACCTGATGCATCTAAGGGGAAAAGTAATGCAAGATGGTGATCTTGTCCTAGTGGGATTCATGAATAGTCTGAGTGTCCTAGGATGATTAAGATTGCCAAGCATAAACTCATGTTCTACCTGATCAACTGGATTTTATCTCAGGTAGGTGGGTTTCATTTTGGTTCTCGACCATTTTGACTGATGATGAAGGTGATAAAGACTCTATTTAATCTACCGTTAGATGATCGACACCAATGTCTCATGCAACCTAAATGCAGACTATATGGTAAAATTTAAATATGCAAATGAAATACTTAAAAAAACAAAACAAAATAAATTAAATTAAATATTGAAAATAAACAGTAAAAATAAATGAGAAAAGAAAAAAAGTGAGATGCATAATATACAAAAAAAAAGGAAATACAAAATAATAAAAAAATAAAAAGAAAAAAAATGTAAGGATGATAAATTATTATTCTATCTACTAAATTATAATTTTATTACTGAAAGAAAAATAAATTACAAGAAAGCTTAAAAAAATAAAACACACAAGAGCTGAAACCATTCACAAAAGTTTAGAGAAAAACCTATGAATGATGCTGAAGAAAATGAGGTGTTTAGCACCTCTATTTATAGTAGGAGGTGCTCAGCACCTGCTACTAATGACAATTGTATTGTATTTAATAATGCAATGCAATTGTAAACTTATGGCCAACTATATATTTATATATATATATATATATATATATATATATTTTTTGTTTATCTTTTTATTTTTTTCCTTCTTGTTTTTGTATTTAATAATTACATATAATACACTTTGGATTGTTCATCCATTTCAGCCATGAATACTTCAGAACTAGAAAATCTTGTAAACATCAAAGTTGTAGATATTTGAGTATTTTTTCATCTCGGACTAAAATTGTCTCAATATGATATCAGAGTAAAACGTTATGACCAAAATAAAAAAATTACGTAAGGTTGGAATTTCCAAAATTGTACACTATTAGAATGCTCTTTTAAGTTTTTGGCCTCCACAACGCAAATATCACGCTCATTTTTCTAATTATGCATCCAAAGTATTATTTCACTTACATAAGAAACAAAAATCACAATAAAATATATAAAACATAAATTGAATTATTATCTTACAAATGTGCTAAATTAAGAGGATTAATGAAGTTATAAGTATAAAATGATTAGTTTTTTTTTAAGTGTACACTTTTTAATGTTCATCTCTCTGGAATATTATCTAGGTTTTGTGAGTGGTTTTTGGTCTTTAATGAATTCTCTCTGTAGTGGGGGTACTACGAACAATTATTAATCCAGTGGCCCTAAATGAGCTTTCTTAGGGATTGGGATATTCCGTAGGGGTGGACAAAATGATCTGAAATAGAACTAAATAGAGCGAATCGAACAAAATGGTTCGATTTGGTTCTCGCTTCGACTATTCAAGATGAGTTGCATTTTTGTCCCAACCATTCAGGTTGGTTTGGTTTGGTTTATAACCGAACCGTCAAACCGAACGGTCGGCTTAGCTGGAATCAAAACGAATACCTCTGGCGCATTTTGTGAGAGTATTTAAGACATTTTGTTTTGTATCACAGAGTTTCTCTTTTTCTTTCTATTTCTTCCCAAATCTCAAATACAAAAAAAAATCCCTAACCCTTATTTCGTAAAGGCTAAGGCCTCACTTTAATCAGTCAGACACAGCTTGCTCACTCTCATCTCAGTGAGATACACAGACACATCTCATTCGCTCTCATGTACTCTCTCTCTCTCTCTCTTTCACATCTGGCTGAATCAAAAATAAACATTCATAACATGAATCTAAAACACATATTCATCACATGAACATTAAAATATGCCTACTCATCACAATATGCATACAAACAATTTATATCTCATATAAATCATTCAAAATAGAAACTTTTAATTAAAAAGAAAAGGCTTAAGAACACTTTTCAACCTCGCTCTTGATGCCAATTATAGGAAACAGTTCCCTCACGCAGCGGAAAAGTCTTAGGTACCGGGATTCGACCTAGAAATTATTTATGTTCTCTCCCGCTCTTAAACGAATCTGACCAGCCACTGGTTTGATGTTATGCTTATGTTTTTAATAATTTTCTAGCCCCCAAACAGTCTTTTAGCAACCGCTCAAATCTGAACTGTTTTACACCTAAAACAGCCTGTAATTTGCGTGTGACTTAGTAGTGTTTCATGTCTGATTTTTCTCTCAAAAATAACATGTCAACACTATTGAAATATCTTTTTATGTTCCAACATCAAATGATCTTTCGTGCTATTCTCACAACCAATAAAAACAAGGGTGGGTTTGACTCACAAAATCAATTTATACACTATTAAGAGATTAAGAATATCACACCAGAATATTTTCTTTTATTTTTATTCTTTCTATTTTTCCTCCAACACTTGAGAGAAAACAAGAACAATGGTCGCTAGGTTTTTCAATCAATAAAGTTATATTAAAAGAATAACATCCTTATCCTTTTATACTTGAGATAAAATATTGTCAAAATGAAAAAAAACCCTAATCTTTTTTCAAGTAAAATTAAACCACCCTAGCATTTTCCACACCTAATTTTTGCAACAACCAACTTATTAATTGTCATTATAGTGACAATATTTTGATTGTCAAAATAAAGTGTAAATGTCATTAATTATATGTTGAATTTCTAAATATCATATTAAAAAAATTCTACATAACCACAAATGATATATCAAACCATTTAATATATTTATTAAATCAAATAATTATCTCATAATCATTTATTAAATAAAAACATGTAACACCCTGGTAATCCCGACAACTACTATGTGATAGATGGCGTGATACAAGACATAAATCATGTTTAAGCAAATACATACTTATGAAACTAATTGGCGGACATTTGGTAAATCCTTTATAGTTCTGATACGAATTCATCTGCTGTACTACTCCGTACAACTAGTAGTATTTGAGGCATAAAGTTTTTATACGATCTCCGATTTTTATAAATTTTATATCGTTTGAAATCTAAGACCGAGACCTACACTTCTGCTTTGGATATTTTTCGAAATTCGAATCAGAAATAAGTCACAAATGCAACTCAAAAATTTGGATGAATAGTACCCGAGGATCAATCTAGAGAAATCTACAAGTTTCTGATTCTTTTTATCAATAAATCATTTTATACTCAACCCCTAGTATAAATAAGAGATACTATTCATTCATATTAAAAAAAATATAGAAGAAGAGAGAAAACGTGAATGGGAAAGAAAGAAGAAGGAAGGAAGAAAGAAGAAAGGAGCCATTTCTTATCAAAACTAGAGAGGAAACAAATACTAATCAACCCACAACAAGCTAGAAATAGGAACATGAAGCTTAAAGACTTGAATGGTGGAGGAAATCAAATGATTGGAGGTAAGAAAATCTTGAACCAAAATTTGAATTGTGGAATTTTGAAGAAATAATGTTATGTTAGTATTGTTAGCATCCTAGTAATTGCATTGAGGTGGATAGTGAACAAAGAAATTGATTCTATTAAGAAATGCCCAAGGTTATGGAATTCTAGATAATGAGTTTAAATTAATATTTATGATATTAAGGGGTTATTTTGATAATGGTATATTGATATAGGATGTGTGAATATTGAAGTTTAAAGAGTTGTTTGTGTAAATATTGTATTGGAAGTGCATTTGGGAAAACTAGACATTGAAGAGTTGATGTTTGGGCCTGGAAACAGATGAGCATCGCGACGCCAACAGGATAACGTCACGACACGTAACAAAGAGATGGCCTTTGTTTCAACTTTGCTCGTGTGAGCGTCATGACGATCACGCTAGGCGTCGCTACGTGAAACAGGGGGAACCCTCTGCCTTAAATCTGCTCGTATGAGCATCGGGACGCTCAGAGCTCGGCTTCGTGACACGGATCAGAGCATGCCTTCTGTCTTGGTTCTGCTTTTGTGGACATCGCGACGCATAACGCCTGGCGTCGCGACGCGTGGTCATTTTCTAATGATCAATTTATTCATTTCAATTACATCCTAGGATGTTAGAGGGCACCCAAGGGTTTCATATCAACATACATCCATACACGCCATCCATGATCATTATTAGTTTCTCAATTTAAATATGCTAATCGTACTCAAATACATGTCGATATGACTTTTCCTTAGGAACCATAATTTTCTTCAACGAAGGAAAGAAGTGACATCCAGATTCCAAATCAATTAGTAGCCCTGATGAGCGGAAAATATATCAATATTTACCGCCCATTTTACCTAGTATTTTGTTTAGTTTCTCGGGTTTGATGAATATTTTAATGTGTTTTAGTTTATTTTGCAGATAAAATAAAATTTGGACTCAATGAAATCATTTAGGATTAAATGTGGAACAAATAAGGGCAAAAATTGGACTTGATATTTTGATTTTGGAGATTGGAAACTTGAAATGGCGTTCTAATTAAGTACAAATTCGGAAATTTCAACTTTGCAAAATTGTCGTATTTTGGCCATAACTGTTTACTCCGATATCAGATTAAGGTTATTCAAGTTCCAGATTAAAGAAGACTCAAATATCTACAACTTTGAAGTTCATAATAATTTCTAATTTTGAAGTTTCCATGACCAAAATTGATAAAATATTCGGAAGTGTGTTATGTGTAATTATTAAAGTCATTTTCAAAATAAAAAAATAAAAAAATAAAAAAATAAAAAAATACAAATTGCCAAACTTACACCAAACATGCTTGCATGTTTGGTGGAGGATTTGGTGCCATGTTTGATGCCATGTTTGGTGCCATGTTTGGTGGAGCAATTGGTGGAAGCCTTTAAATTTGCCTATAAATACCAAGCTAAACTTTGTAAATTTTTCACGCTTTCTTTGGAGGAATTTCTCCATGAAAACCTAAAGGAAAGTGTCTTGTATATTTATTTAAGTTTTCTTGTATTTTTTTTTTATTTAATAAATAAAATTGTTAGTGTTTTCATTTACAGCATGAGCAGGTAATCTCATTCTGCCGGGGTGAAAAGGTAAGACTTTTAATATAATAAATTAGATTGATCTCTCTTATTTTAATTAAAATTTAGATTAATTAGTTACCGCCTATATGGCTGGTTTAGGTGATAACCTTATTTACCACCTATATGGTCGGTTTTACATTCCAGACGTAGTTTCCACCTATATGGTCGGTTTAGGTAATAACTTTGTTACCACCTATATGGTCGGTTGGACTTAATTGAGACAAATGGAATTTCCGCCTTTATGGTCTGATTAAATATAATTAATTAATCGATAAACATTGAAAATAAGAGAGATTTTTAATTTTGAAATATTAAAAGTAGATCCTCTAACCCCCATCATTTTCTTTCATTATTGTAATTTTACTTTTATTTATCTTCAAGTTATTTTTTTATGATGTTTTGTTTATTTAAGTCTTTAGTAATCCTAAGTATATTTTGTAACTAAACATATTATCTAGGGGTGTGATGAATTCCTATATCACCCGTTTATAACGGGTTATTTCATATCTTGGGTAATATAAAGGTTTATTTATTAAGTCTTAAGCTTAATGCTTCTTATTAACTGGCCATTAATAAGATTGATGTGGTAAACTTAAAATAAACTTGACGAAAGAATTTTAAGTTTCAGCCTTAGACTTAATAGCCCACGAACTTCCTTAAGGATATATAACCCTTAATAGATTTCCTTCCAGGATAGACATATACCTGTCGGGCGGGGGCAGCCACAACTGGAACTTAATCTTAATGAATTCAGGTAACTTGGTTAACATAGACATATGATTAATTGGGTTACACTTGGGCATTTACATCTGACCATCGACATAGGCTTTTGCATAATTTCGTGTTTCAGTTAGTAAACCAATATATTGCACAAACATGAGATAACCACTTCATCTTTAAAATATATTGGAAGGATTCACAACCCAAGATAGTTTAATAATATTGATTTTACCTTTAATTCACTTTCACACTATTTTATTTACTTGTTTTAGTTTAAAGTCACCATTCAATCAAACAACCAATCTATTAGATACTCGTCAACATTTGGCTTCACCAATTAATAGCTTAGGTATTAAGTCTGCATGGGATCGATACATTTTATACTACTTGAACGATACATGTGCTTGCGTAATACGTGTGTGATCAAGTCGATCAGGACCTTTTTCTCAAATTGATTTCTACTTATTTGATTTTGATTTAAGACTTACTTTTCACCACATAGGGTCTTAGTCAAGTTTATTTCAGTTCTTTTATGAATAAGAATGTTTTGAGAAATGTTTTAGAAAGTGATGATTTTTAAAAGCATGAATTTTATGATTTTTGGAGGCATGGGGGAAAACTCATCTCAGATATAACTTGGTACATATGTTAGAATTGACAATTATTGGAATTGAAGGATTCAGAACGTGTGCACATGTAGTTCAGGACTAGGGATGACAGATGTCCCTAGATCATAGATTTCAGGGCTAGGGGACAGCGGGATGTAACGCCTCTAGACCCTATATTCAGAGTCGAGATGATAGCATTGATCCGCACATCTGGCTCTAGATCATAATTTTAAGGGCCAGGGAAAGGCGGGACATAATACCCCAAGAACACTAGTTTAGGCGTATAGGGGGATGGCGAGATATAACACCCTCATATGTTGGGATTTTCATAGATATGGTTGCAGTTTAGGCGTATGGGGCGACGACGAGACATAACGCCCTTATACGTTAGGTTTTCCAAAGATGAGATTTTCAGAGATATGATTTTCAGAAAAGACAGTTTTATGAAAGAGTTTTCAAGAGAATCTGTTCTGTGAGAATTCAGAGTTTTACAGATAAAAATAATTTCCAGAAAAGAAATGTGTTTTCAGTTAAGAAAAGATTTTCAAAGAAGATCAGTTTTCATAAGATGATTTTGATATCAAAACATTGATTTGTTTGAGTTTCCATTTTAAAATTGTCCACTCACTAGGACGTTCAAACGATCTAACTCCCCCACTTCTAGTATTATTTTTTTACAGGTATACCCAGAGGAAGAACTCGAGAGGATGGATACTGATGGCAGTCACTAGGGTGTATGGTCCACCAGGTCGAATATAGAGGTCTGGTGAAATCAGAGTCAAATTAAAGTGGCATGTAAATCATTGGTATTGTGTAAGTCATTTGTCATTGGCTTATGGTGTCTATGAACAGTGATGTAAAGAGAAGTTTCATACACAGTTATGATTTTGAAAGGTTGTATATCATGTTGTTGAGTTAGGAAATGGTCTCATGCATGAGTTTATATTTGAGATGAGATTGGTAGTAGTCAGAGAGTCAGAGGCCCATGGGGATAGGTCAGTTGATTCTCTGCCGGTAGCAACTCCGGGAGAGGGATGTTACAAAACCTTATATTAAATATAATATAAAGTTACATGTGTGACAAAATATATTGTTAATCCTATTAATAATAATATAAGTATGAAGTATATAATAGGACTATCCAATTATATTTAATTTGCAACAATATATTGAGCTAGCACGTGGACCAAATAGACCTATGGTTCCGAGCTCCAATAATCTCAGAATATTAATTAAACTCTTTAATTAAATATTCCAAATTATTAACTTCAGGTTATTCCACTAAAAATACGAAATTGCACTCTCATTTCCGTATATATATAATATATACCGACCTACATCGGTGTCCATCGATATAGTCATTACATACAGATTGGCCTTTCATGAGTATCTCATAATTAGAGCTGGTCATATTGTCCGTTATACCCCTCTAATTATTTTACCTTAAGTACCATTGATTCTCTAATGAATAATTTATTCATAACTATTATAAATATTAAGATTTCTATTCACAATAGAAAGACTTGAGCACTCTAATCATTCAAGTACCAAATCAACCCCTAAAGAAAATACTCATCTACTTCTCGCAAGAAGGAGTGTACTCCACATCTATGTAAAACTTCCTCAATTATACACCAAACCGTGTCCCCAAGGTATATAACTATTGGTCGGGATTGCTACATCAACCTCACCTTTTCTAAATCAAATGACATAGCCTGCCATGCAGGAGTTCGCAGTACACTTAGGATTCAGATCAATCCATATATGACCGTCTAGTAGATTGAAATAAATTTATTTTTTAATGGATATTATAAGAAATTTATTTCCATCTGGATCCAGTCCTATATGATCATATCATACAAGGTGGTTTTATTCTCATGTCACTACATGGACAATCCTGGATCAAGGTCACCATAATTTTATAGAATGGACTGCAGCTATAGATAAACCGCAATCAAAGTACCCGCTCTGTCTGCTCTCTATGAACTATTTTAGATTACTAATTTCTGACCTAAATCCTCTTGTGTATGACACTCATACACTAAGTCTGAAGGCACATATAATCAAAGGTAAACAAGACAATTTACAATATACGATTTAAATCAAACCTTTTGATAAATGAATAATGCACCTTTTATTTCATAATAAATAATTCTATTTACATTACATGAAGCTTTAGGGCATATATCCCTACAATATTGGAATATGTGAATAAATATGGTGTTAGATTGAATACTTGAGCAAGTAAAAGTCATCTAAGTTGAGTTTAATTTACAGAACTTAGTCAAGTTATTGTTAGTCTCTAAGACATGCCACAAGATCACTAAGCATGATTAAAATGTGAAGAATCAAAGAGAGTTGCGGAAAAACTTACTTTGATCGGATGGGTTACAAGACTTTTTTCCCTATCACCTTGATTAACTCCTTTAAGTGCTAGCTTAGAACAAAAAAAAAGAAAAAATATCTCCTCCAAGGAGATGAAGTTTTCGGCCATGGTGGGAGAGAGGAAGAAGATGTGTTTTGTTATTTTAGTTTCTAAAACTAATTGACCAAGTCAATTCACTAAAGTGAGTATATGCTATTTCAAAAGCAAAAACAAAACACAAAGTGTGTTGGAGAAGCTTTCATTAAAGCTCTCAACCACTTCCATCACAAATAGTGACAAGTTGATGTAAGTTGGTGGGACCCACTTTAAATTCAAAATTCAAGTGGTTCGCTCAACACATTTCGGGCTCGATTTCGTTTAATCCGATTAAACGAATTTTCCATCGCAACGTAACTAAATCTAATTTAATTAAGTAATAATGCCTAGCAAAATTATTACGGAAATCGCTCGTGAATTAATTCCAAATTAATTCGTTCGCTTGAATTAAAATCCAATTTTAATTCTATGTTGAAATCTAATTTCAATTAATATATCTAATATATTATTTTAGCCCAATTAAATAAATTAAATAGTAAAATCTAATTTAACTATTAAATTTACTTTATCGATTAATTCTAAATTAATCGCGTTCTCTCTTCTCGACGAATTTATTCCCAGATAAATTCTTGACGCAATTAATCCAAGATTAATTCTTTCTCATTTAATTAATTCCAGAAAAATTTATTGCCGTAATTAATCCTAGATTAATTTTCTCTCTCATAATTAATCCCATATTAATTTTCCGTTCGAGTCAAATCTCAACGGTGAATCTTCAGGAAGCGACCCAAGAGATCTCTGGATATGTTGGCAGTAAATACGGTTATCGGACTATCCGAATACGTGCGTACCTTGTACCACGTCCTTACCGATTTACAAGACATGGTTGGCTTCTAGCAAAGCACCGTGCCTACCCAATTCTCCAGAAATATTTTGTAAACGAATATGTAATCTTTGTCAGGCGTAGTATATGTAGTATTTCGTATTACAATCCAGTATCTGATGTCACATGCTAGTCCTGGTGCTGGAATTGTGTATGCCCCGTACGAAGCACATATCGGATCTCTGGTAACAAGTATCTATAATCGGATAATCATAACCTTGTCATATTATCCCGATAGCTGTAGCATACAAGAATACCAGTTTCGTATCCTACGTGATCATCATCTCCATATGACTGAAGTGATACTTCCATCTTGACATCAAACCCAATACACTACGATTCTCAATATACCCAGAAGAGGCGTACACGGAACCTGTTAAAGCCCCGGACGATCAAAACCAAAGTATATTGATTGTCGCAAGTATTAGCGATCCAAGTCTCAGGTTAAGACCAAATACACCTACCCTGATTCAGATTCCCATAGACACATAGTCATACTACCAATGGTATTCCGAGGGTCTATCCAGAGCAAACCTGTTTCCGTACCATCGATAAACAGAATCTCATATTACACTTGCATGAGTATCCAATACCCAAATATACGAGAACTATGCCGTTATGCTCCATAGCACGCACAAGTGTATAATAGCCTATTCCGCATTATCGATGTCCAATCTCGATAATACTACGACTAGGGATATTTAATGATTAAACCTTAATGGATTAATATTGTCTCATATCTTATTAATCTGGAACTAATCATATGGACTTTTATCATTTATATATCTCGGTAATCCATTTTCAAATGATAAAAGAGCAATTTTCTTTGTCACATAGTTAATTTGTACAACAACACAATATTCTGTACAAATAGTGATGCTATGGGTCATAATTGTCCAACAATCTCCCACTTGGCCTATAGCCATTCACTCAAGTGTTCTACACCTGAATTATGTACGGGTCGCTCAAACTTCTGCTGAGAATAGTTTTCGTCAACGGATTTGCAAGGTAATCATAGATGCGATTTATTAGATCATCACATCGCCACAATGTATGATCTTACGAATCAGATGAAGTGGTTGAAGTACATACTTGGATCGTTGATGAGACCATTAATTCTTTAGCCTGTGCTGTAGCCTAGGTCAGCTGCTAACATAACTACACCTAATCTAATTAGGATTATATAGATCCAAAATGCTTCTTTTTCTACCTCAGCTGCAACAATATTCCGTTTTTGTTGTTTATTCGGCAATAGTATCTTGCTTGGAAGATTTTCAGCTCACTATTCCGTTATTTAAACTATATAGTACCCTTATTACGACTTGCTGTCATTTTTGTCGGTTTGGAAACTTGCAGCGGTGAACCCAATCACCTCAAGTTCTCATTCTCCATAGTTTAAGAAAGTATCCTTAGTTCGTCTAAGATACTTAAGGATGTTCTTAACATCAATCCAGTGACCATCACTTGGATTGGCCCCTATTGTGACTCCATATGCTTAAAGGATATGAGACACCAGGTCGCGTACATGTCTTTCAATGTACGAGTTCTTAGAGAGTGCCAACAAATTTTAGATCTAACCCAGTAGATCCTTATTCCTAGAATAAAGGTTGCCTCTCCCAAGTATTCCATGGAGAATTTACATGAAAGCCAAGCTTTCACCGATTGTATTATGGGAATGTCATTTCCAAGAAATGATATGTAATCTTTATATAGGACAATCATTGTCAGTGCGCTCCCACTAACCTTCTTATATACACAAGAATCATCTTTGTTTTGAATTAAATCATATACCATTATGATTATATCAAAACGCTAGTTCCAAGAATTCAATGATTGCTTCAATCCATACATGGATCGATTTAACTTGCAAGCCTTGTTTGCATGTTTTGGTACGACAAAACCGTCAGGTTGTTGTATAAAACATCCTCCAAAAGGTTTTTGTTTAAGGAAAGCAGTTTTGACATTCAGCTGCCATATTTCATAAATGAAACATGCAGCATCAGCAAACATTATCCGAATGGATTTAATCATGGCAACAGATGAAAAAGTTTCGTCATAGTCGACACTATGTCTTCGACGATACCCTTTCATTACAAGCCTAGCTGTGTACATTTATATGTTGCCATCCATGTATGTCTTCCTTGAAGACTCATATAGTACCAATAGGCACAATGCCTTCTGGTACAACAACCAGTGTCCAAACTTGGTTGGTATACATGGAATCCATTTGGACTTCATGGCACTTTGCCACAATAATGAGTCTGTTGGGTTTCTCTAAGGTCACAATGATCATTTTAAGCAAGAATCATCATGTGAATACTCAAGAAGTACGGCGGAAACATACTTACATTGAACGGCTTAGCGATGGGTTGAACAAAATTCCTCCAAGCTCCCTTGAAGCTCTCAGTTTTGTCCCAATTTTTGCTCCTCCAAATTCGGCCATGGATGATCTCAAGCTCCAAGCTTTGTGATGTGTATTCCATGCTTACGAGTGCGGTTCCCTATCACATTCGCAAGACCCCGAATGTGTGCTGGCACCTCGGAAATTTTGCCATAAAATTTCCCTTGCTTCTTCTAGATCTCATGGAAAAACCAGAAAGTTGAAGGAAGAAAATGCCCATTGGGCGAGAGATAGAAGAGAAGAATGAGAGAGTTAGATGTGTTAGGTTGTTCTAAAAAATGGTAATTGATTTTCTAAAAATCAAATACCAAAATTGTTTTCAAATTTCAAAAGGCAATTACGCCAACAACCACTTCCATCAATCATTCAAGTGACAAATTGTCACATCACTCAAAGTGACAAGTGATTTGACGCTTGATGTGACTAATGATTTGACGCTTGATGTGACTTGTGGGCCACACTTAAATTCGGAATGCGAGTGCGCCCGCAAACACTCCCGGGCTTGGGTTCGCTAATTCCAAATTAACGAATTTTCCGTTGCGACGTAATTAAATAATTATGCCTAGCAAAATCACTATTCACGTCGCTTACGAATTAATTCTAAATTAACTAGTTTGCCCGAATTAAATTCTAAATTTAACTCCGCGTCGAAATCCAATTTCGTATAATATATCGAATATATTATTTTTTTCGATTAATTCCAAATTAATCGTTTTCTCTTTAATTAATATTTTATCCCAGATAAAATATCTCCGTAATTAATCCCAGATTAATTTTATCTCTCTCATTAATTAATCCCAGATTAATAAAGTGCGAGTCATACGTCATCGGTGAATCTTCGGGAAGCGACCCATGAGATCCCCGGATATGTTGGCAGTAAATCCGGTCGTCGGACTATCCGAACACGTACATACCTAGTACTACGTTTTTACCGATTTACAAGACATGGTTGGCTTCTAGCAAAGCACCGTGCCTACCCAATTCTCCAGAAATATTCTTACTGGAATATGTGATCTATATCAGGCGTAGTATACGTAGTATTGCGTATTTCGATCCAGTATCGGATGTCACGTGCAAGGCTTGGGGCTGGAATTGTGTGTGCCCCGTACGAAGCATATATCGGATCTCTGGTAACTAGTCTCTATATCGGATAATCATGACCTAGTCATATTATCCCGATGACTGCAGTACATAAGAGAACCAGTTCCATATCCTACGTGATCATCATCTCCACTATGACTGGAGTGATACTTCTGTCTCGACATCACACCCAATACACTACGATTCTCAATATACCCAGAAGAGGCGTACACAGAACCTGTTATAGCCCTGGACGACCAAAACCAAAGTATATTGATTGTCACAAGTATTAGCGGTGCAAGTCTCAGGTTAAGACCAAATACACCTACCCTGATTCGGACTTCCATAAACACATAGTCGTACTACCAATGGAATTCCGAGGGGTCTATCCAGAGCGAAGCTGTTTTCCGTACCATCGGTAAAACACAACCTCCTACTACACTTGCATGAGTATCATATACCCAAATATGTGAGAACTATGTCGTTATGCTCCCACAACGCGCACAAGTGTAATACTAGTCTATTCCGCATTATCGATCTCTAATCTCGATAATACTAAGACTAGGGATATTTAATGATTAAACCTTTATGGATTGATACTGTCTCATATCATCTCAATCTGGAACTAATCATATGGACCTTCTGTCATTTATACATCTTGGTAATCTAATTACAAATGATAAAATAGCAATTTCCTTTGTCACATAGTTAATTTGTACAACAACACCATGATATGTACAAATAGTGATGCTATGGGTCATAACTGTCCAACATCTCCCACTTGGCCTATAGCCAATCACTCAAGTGTCCTACACCCGAACTATGTACGTTTCGCTCAAACTTCCGCTGAGAAAATGCTTTTGTCACTGGATTTGTAGGGTTATCATCTGATGCGATTTATTCGATCATCACATCGCCACAATGTATGATCCGAACGAATCAGATGAATATTTGAAGTATATATCTGGATCGTTTATGAGACCATTAATTCTTTAGCCTGTGCTGTAGCCTAGCTCAGCTGCTAACAGAACTATATCTAATCTAATTAGATTATTATCAATCCAGAAGGATTCTATTGCTGCCTCAGCCGCAGCAATAATCCACTTTTGTTGTTATTCGGTAACAATATCTTGCATGGAAGATTTCCAGCTCACTGTTCCGTTATTCAAACTTTGTAGTACCGTTGTTACGACTTATAGTCGTTATTATCGGTTAGGAAACTTGCAGTAGTGAACCCAGTCACTTAAAGTTCTCATTCTCCATAGTATAAGAAAGCATCATTAGTTCCTCTAAGATACTCAAGGATGTTCTTAACATCAATCCAATGACTATCACTTAGATTGGCCTGATTGTGACTCCATATGCTCAAAGCGTATGAGACATCAGGTCACGTACATTTATTTCAATGTACGAGTTCTCGGAGAGTATTAACAACTCTAAATCTATCCCAGTAGATCTTTATTCCTAGAATAAAGGTTGTTTCTCCCAAGAATTCTACGGAGAATTTTCATGAAAGCCAAGCTTTCACCGATTGTATTATGGGAATATCCTTTTTAAGAAATGATATGTCATCATTATATAGGACATTCACTGTCAGTGCACTCCCACTAACCCTCTTATATACACCAGAAGAATTTTTCGTTTTCAATTAAATCATACACCATTATGATTACATCAAAACGATAATTCCAAGAACGCAATGCTTGCTTCAATCCATACATGGATCGAATAACCTGCAAACCTTGTTTGCTTGTTTTTGTACGACAAAACAGTTAGGATGTTGTAAACATCCTCCAAAAGGTTTCCGTTTAAGGAAAGCGATTTTTGACGTTCAGCTGCCATATTTCATAAATGAAACATGCAGCATCAGCAAGCATTATCCAAATGGATTTACTGTGGCAATGAGTAAAAGATTTCGTTGTAATCAACACAATGTTGATAACAATACCTTTTCGCTACAAGCCTAGCTTAGTACGTTGGTATGTTGCCTTCCACGTATGTCTTCCTTGAAGACTTATATAGTACCAATAGGCACAATGCCTTCCGGTACATCAACTAGTATCCAAACTTAGTTGGTATACATGGAATCCATTTCGGATAACATGGCACTTTGCCATAATAGGGAGTCAATACCCTGTATCACTTCCTCATACGTAGTCAGTTCGTGTTCCTCAATAAGATTGACATCTTTACGAGGTGAGATCAGAAACCCATACCCCAGGTTGTTTTCTGACTCTCTCCGACTTACGCGGTTCTTGTGTATTCGAAGATTATTGGTATAGTTTTATCCTTGATGAACTATTTGTGTTCCATTAAGGAATCGGTGCCTGGAACAGTATTACTCCGATTTTCATCGAGTTTTACTTTCCTCCCACTTACCACTGGATATAGGTATTCCTCTTAGGAAAACCGCATGGTGAGCAACAATTACATTGTTCTCTTGTGAGATGTATAAGTACTATACTTTGGTTTCCCTAGGATAACCCACAATTAGGCATTTATCCGATTTGGGTTCTAGTTTGGCATCATCCAAACATATGCCTAGCATTCCCAAATCTTCAGGAATGAGAAACCCGGTTTCTTTCTTGTTCATATCTAATATGAAATCTGTCTAACAGATTTTTATGGAACCTTATTCAAAATAAGTCTTGCACTGTTTATACGTATCCGTTGAAGGAAATGGTAGCTCAGAGCGACTCATAATTAACCTTATCATATCCAACAAGATTCGGTTTCTCCGTTCGGACACACCGTCACACTGACGTGTTCCGGGAGGAGTCCTCATTGAAAGAATACTATACTCTTTCAAGTATTTGAGAAACTTATTGCTTAAGTATTTTCATCATGGTCTAACCGTGATGGTTTAATACTTTAGCCGATCTGTTTATCTACTTCGTGTCGAAACTTTAAAAGTTTCCGATTTGTGTTTCAAAAGAAACACATAACCATAACGCGATGCCACATCCGTAAAGGTCACGAAACATTCATATCCACATCTAGCCTAGCTAGAAATGGGCCCACTTACGTCACTATGACCAAGGGCTAACAGATCGGTGGCACTTGCACTTTTACCAAGTAAAGGTGTTTTAAGCATTTTGCCTAATAAACTAGATTCGTAGACATTATTTGAATGGAATCAAATTTGTCCTAGTACCCACTCTTCGAAAGTGTGGATATACGAGTCTTGTTTAATTGTGTCCCAGACTACAATGCCACTTATAAGTCTCAACTGATTAAATCAGTTTGAGCTATTTGTTTGTCATGTTATATGTTTGAGATTTATTTATATTCAAAATATAAATACTGTTATTCACATCTAATGTGTTTATCTCAATATCATCTTTATAAAATAAAACACTTTAGTGTTCTAGAATATAAAGGTATACCCACAACGGGTTAAACCCTGATATAGAGATAATGTTCCTAGTCAAACTAGTTACATTTTAACAGTTTCCTAATTTAAGTACACACCCGAAATGTTGTTCCTAAACTTAGGTATCTACGGTTAAAACAGCGACTCTCATCCCGTTTTCAATTCGTAGGTAAATCTCAACTGAAGTCAGTATCCTGCTAACCAGCAGATTCTGCACACCAGTGCATATTTATGTACCACACTTAGTATCTAAAATCCAATTTTAATACTTGAAGTGAACATATTTATGACAAACATATTTGAAGTCAGAGCCTTGCCTGTCTTCAATTTCTTAATGTCTGCCTTGTCCATACGGCAGTCACGCTTTAGTGACCCCGTTTGCCACAGTTTAGGCCGACATTTTGGGATATGTATTTTGTCTTCCTAGAAGATTATAATGATTTTGCCTTTGCCCCTTTTCACACTCCAGAAGTCTTTGGACAAGCCTTGGCCTTCTAGAATATCGAAGTAAGATGCGCCTTGCGCTTCTTGCCTTATTGCAAACTTTGGCTTTGTCTCCTTGAGTATAGCCATTAACTCTCCAAGAGTTTACTATTGCAATTTAGTACTTCTAAGATCTAAAGATAGATCTATGAATATCCTTCAATTTCATTATCATACTATAAGGATCTAATCCTTAGTTCTGATTAAGAAATTAAGGAGTCTATTTGGCAAGCTTAACGGATTAAGCACTAAAGTTATCATCACATGATTATTCCAAATATCATGTTCTACTTATTTGCTCAACTCCGGGCTTAGGCCCAAGATGTTATTCTATCAAATAGATTAACTTCTCAGTTTTCAGGACTATCCTGAAGTATTATTCCCAATTTGAAAATTAAAGCTGTTTAAATACATTTTCACCCAGGATTATGTTTTAAACTCTAATCTTTCAATTATCTTGATTCCAATAGTCTAACTATCAAATCAACGATATTAGGTACTATTGATTATAATGATTACTATAGTCTAACTATATAATTAACTATAATTTAATAGGTTAAATTCAATTATATTGATTACTATAATCCAATTATAAAATCAACTATTAATTGAAATAGTTAATTCAAATATATTGATTACTATAATCCAATTATATAATCAACTATAAGTGAAATAGTTTGAATACAGTCCAACTGTTTATTTAAAACAACATTAACTATTAGTCCAACTAATATATTAATTTATTTGACGAATAATTAAATGAGCGCGTATGGAAAGTAACTCAACGAATATTGCAAATTTAATATTTACCTCCCACTATTTTTCGGCGAGCCTCTAACCCTCTGTGGAGAACTCGGGAAACCTTGTTTCCTAGTGGGCTAGGATCCCGTTAAATAACACACAATCTTGACTTTGGCCAACAAATTGTATGATAATTAACTACGTAGATCTCTAAGATCAATTGGATCTCATTCAATTCCTAGATCCAGTAAGTGGACATCCAAGTCCGAAACATATATCTTATATATGCCAATATATCCAATATATTGCCTAACCTTTTTCCTCTGAATCAACTAAGCCTGGCTTTGGCACAACAAACTTAGTGATCCCAATTAAGCGGAACCCATTGACCTTGGAAAGCTTCGTAATCAATGTCGATGGACAAGAAGTGATCTTGACTTTGGCCAAAAAATCACAATTTGGACAAGACACCAATATGGAACAAAGCCTTCATGATTCAAACACATCCACGATAGATAAAGGTCTTGACTTTGGCCAAAAACCAATGCCAGTCTTGGATCTTGAGTAAGAATCACTCAATGGAAGGAAAAACGCTTAATATGATGTTGAGGGTTTTTCGCGTGTAATTGGAAACCAATTAATTATCTTTGTTAATGTCTCATCATCATACACCTTTAAACATGCATTCTAAATACATAATAAGGCGCATATAAATAAATATAATAATGATATGCGGATGGATACTTAAACACATTGTTCCTAGAACAAATCTCTCATTTTCCTCTCTCCCGTTAGCACAAGTATTACTTCTACCCGATTACATAACACTTCTAAAGAAACCTCATTTACATTGAGGGGAATAGGTGAGAAGAGAAATACACAGAGTCAAGAGGTAATAGGCTGGACACACAGGTCCAATTTAATAAATTCTAAATTTATTACAACAATTTCCAAAATTGCCCCACCCATCTAATATCCATCCGATATACATTATTCATACATCGCAACCATGTATTCACACAAGCATGTTATCAATCAATCTAATCTAATTAATTAATCTGAATATTAATGACCATCCAATGTTCAAACAACGATTTGATTTTGCGCGAGTCCGACTCATTTTATGAATAAGTACTCAAATTACGAATTCTTGAATTAAATTAAACTACAACATTAAATCCAATTTAATTTGTATTTAATACTAATTCATTTATTTAATTCCAAATTAAATATTACAATTTTTAATGTACCTTTACAACTTAGATTCCAAATCTAATCGTTACGGGTCTCAAAGCCCGATTAACATCCAATGTTAATTTAATTTAAAGTCCAATAGGCTTTTAATTAATTTCTAAGGCATGGACTTTTAGTCAATATGGGTCAAACCCAAATACCAAAGCCCATTTAAGGAATCACCCTTATTTGCCAAGAAACCAATTTAGGCCCATTAGGCATTAAAGGTCCATTTAAGTCATAATTGGACTTTATGGAAATGGTTTTGGGCCCAATTGGATCCAACCAATTTAGCCTAAACCCAATCTTGGTACAACCAAGCCCATTAAGCCCAATTACAACTTTTAAGGTCCAATTCCAAAATAAGCCCAATTAATTTAATTCCAAAATTCCAAAATTCATAATTAAATTAACCTAAAGTGTATGCCATAATTAATTAACTAAATTAACATTTCCAAAACATCAATTTACATAATTAATCATGCTCATTATCATCAACACATGTCCAACACATTTGAATCAAAAATAAAACCCATTTCATGCTTCTTAACTCACGACAATGGTAGGGATTTTTGTCCAATTCCAATTTCAATCCAATTGAATTTAAATTAACATTCCCAAAGTCTTTCAAACTCATCCAATGAATCAAAAAAAAAAATTACCATGAGATTAGGGTATCAATGGTATTCGGCAAGCCAATCCAATTTGGGGAAAATTGTTCCAAATCAATTTTCATGAAATTGATCATATCCAACTTCAATTAAACATCATTCAAGCATACTCAAACAAACTATTTCATCAAATCATGCTCAAATTGATTTTACCCAATTTTAACCATAAATCATTTTCATGCTCAATTAGGCTCTGATACCATTGTTGGGTTTCTCTAAGGTCCCAATGATCATTTTAAGCAAGAAACATCATGTGAATACTCAAGAAGTACGGCGGAAACATACTTACATTGAACGGCTTAGCGATGCGTTGAACAAAATTCCTCCAAGCCCCCTTGAAGCTCTCGGTTTTGTCCCAATTTTTGCTCCTCCAAATTCGGCCATGGATGATATCAAGCTCCAAGCTTTGTGATGTGTATTCCATGCTTACGAGTGCGGTTCCCTATCACATTCGCAAGACCCCGAATGTGTGCTAGCACCTCGGAAATTTTACCGCAAAATTTCCCTTACTTCTCCTACAACTCACGGTAAAACCAAAAAGTTGAAGGAATAAAATGCCCATTGAGCGAGAGTGAGAAGAGAAGAATGAGAGAGTTAGATTTGTTAGGTAATTCCAAAAAATGGTAATTGATTTTTTAAAAATCAAATACCAAAATTGCTTTCAAAAAGTCAAAAGGCAATTATGCCAACAACCACTTCCATCAATCAATCAAGTGATAAATTGTCACATCACTCAAAGTGACAAGTGATTTGATGCTTGATGTGACTAATGATTTGACGCTTGATGTGACTTGTGGGCCGCACTTAAAATCACAATGCGAGTGCGCCCGCAAACACTCCTGGGCTCGGGTTCGCTAATTCCAAATTAACGAATTTTCCGTTGCGACATAATTAAATAATTATGCCTAGCAAAATCACTATTCACGTCGCTTACGAATTAATTCTAAATTAACTCGTTTGCCTGAATTAAATTCTAAATTTAATTCCGCGTCGAAATCCAATTTCGTATAATATATCGAATATATTATTTTTGTTGATTAATTCCAAATTAATCGTTTTCTCTCTTTAATTAATATTTTATCCCAGATAAAATATCTCCGTAATTAATCCCAGATTAATTTTATCTCTCTCATTAATTAATCCCAGATTAATAAAGTGCGAGTCATACGTCATCGGTGAATCTTCGGGAAGCGACCCATGAGATCCCCGGATATGTTGGCAGTAAATCCGGTCGTCGGACTATCCGAACACGTACGTACCTAGTACTACGTTTTTACCGATTTATAAGACATGGTTGGCTTCTAGCAAAGCACCGTGCCTACCCAGTTCTCCAGAAATATTCTTACTGGAATATGTGATCTATATCAGGCGTAATATACTTAGTATTGCGTATTTCGATCCAGTATCGGATGTCACGTGCCAGGCCTGGGGCTGGAATTGTGTCTGCCCCGTACGAAGCACATATCGGATCTCTGGTAACTAGTCTCTATATCGGATAATCATGACCTAGTCATATTATCCCGATGACTGCAGTACATAAGAGAACCAGTTCCGTATCCTACGTGATCATCATCTCCACTATGACTGAAGTGATACTTCCGTTTCGACATCACACCCAATACACTAAGATTCTCAATATACCCAGAAGAGGCGTACACAGAACTTGTTAAAGCCCTGGACGACCAAAACCAAAGTATATTGATTGTCGCAAGTATTAGCGGTGCAAGTCTCAAGTTAAGACCAAATACACCTACCCTGATTCGGACTTCCATAGACACATAGTTATACTACCAATGGAATTCTGAGGGGTCTATCCAGAAGGAGGTTGTTTTCCGTACCATCGGTAAAACACAACCTCCTACTACACTTGCATGAGTATCCTATACCCAAATATATGAGAACTATGCTGTTATGCTCTCACAACGCGCACAAGTGTAATACCAATATATTCCGCATTATCGATGTCCAATCTCGATAATACTACGACTAGGGATATTTAATGATTAAACATTTATGGATTGATACTGTCTCATATCATCTCAATCTGGAACTAATCATATGGACCTTCTATCATTTATACATCTTGGTAATCTAATTACAAATGATAAAAGAGCAATTTCCTTTGTCACATAGTTAATTTGTACAACAACACCATGATATGTACAAATAGTGATGCTATGGGTCATAACTATCCAACAGAGTCGATACCTTGTATCACTTCCTCATACGTAGCCGGTTCGTTTTCCTCAATAAGATTGACATCTTCATGAGGTGAGATCAGAAACCATACCTCCCAGGTTGTTTTCTGACTCTCTCCGACTTACGCGGTTCTTGTGTATTCGAAGATTGTGGTACAGTTTCATCCCTAATGAACTGTTTGTGTTCCATTGAGGAATTAGTGTCTGGAACAGTATTACTCCAATTTTCATCGAGTCTTGTTCATATCTAATACGAAGTCTGTCTAACAGATTTTCATGGAACTTTTTTCAAAATAAGTATTGCACTGTTAAATGTGTATCCACGGAAGGAAATTGATAGCTCAAAGCGACTCAGCATTAACCTTACCATGTCCAACAAAGTTCGATTTCTCTATTCGGACACACCGTCAAATTGAGGTGTTCTGGGAAGAGTCCACTTTGAAAGAATACTATACTCTTTCAAGTAACTGAGAAACTTATTGCTCAAGTATTTTCCACTACGGTCCAACAGTAATGTCTTAATACTTTTGCCGATCTGCTTTTATACTTCGTGTTGAAACTCTTTGAATTACTCAAAAGTTTATGACTTGTGTTTCATAAGATACACATAACCGTAACGCGATGCCACATCCGTAAAGGTTACAAAGTATTCATATCCACCTCTAGCCTAGCTAGACATGGGCCCACTTACGTCACTATAAACGAGGGCTAACAGATCGGTGGCACTTGCACTTTTACCAAGTAAAAGGTGTTTTAGGCACTTTGCCTAATAAACTAGATTCGTAGACATCATTTGAATTAGAATCAAATCTGTCATAGTATCCACTCTTCGAAAGTGTGGATATACGAGTCTTGTTAATGTTTCCTAGACAATAATGCCACAAATAAGTTTTAATTGATTAATTCAGTTTGAGCTATTTGTTTGTCATATTATGTTTGAGATTTGTTTATATTCAAAATATAAATACTGTTATTCACATCCAATGTGTTTATCTCAATATCATCTTTATAAACAAAACACTTAGTGTTCTAGAATATAAAGGTATACCCGCAACGAGTTAAACTTAGATATAGGGATAATGTTTATAGTCAAACTAGGTACATTTTAACAGTTTCCTAATTTAGGTACATGCCCAATGGACAGTCCCAAAACTTAGATTTCTACGGCCAAAACAGCGACTCTCGTACCGTTTCCGACTCGTAGGTCAATCTCATCTAAAGCCAGTCTCCTGCTTATCAGCAGATTCCGCACATCAATACATATATTTATGTACCACATCCAGTATCTAAAATCCAATTTTAAAACCAGCAGTGGACATGTTTATAACAAACATACCCAAAGTCGGAGCCTTGCCCGTCTTCACTTCCTTCATGTCTGCCTTGTCCATACTGCAGTCATGCTTCCAGTGACACCGTTTGCCACAGTTTAGGCAGACATCTTGGGATATGTCATTTTTCTTCCTAGAAGACTGTGACGATTTTTGCCTTTGCCCTTTTCTATACCCCAGAAGCCTTCGGCCAAGCCTTGGCCATCTGGGATGTCGAAATAAGATGCGTCTTGCGCTTCTTTCCCTTTTGCAAACTCTGGCTGTGTCTCCATGAGCATAGCCATTAACTCTCCAAGATTTTTCTATTGCAACTAGTACTTCTAAGATCTAAGTATAGATCTATGAAGATCCTTTAATTTCAATATCATACTATAAGGATCTAATCCTTAGTTCTGACGAAGAAATTAAGGAGTCTTTGCAGCAATCATAACGGATTGAGCATTAAATTTATCATCACATGAATCTTCCAAAGTTCATGTTCTACTATTTGCTCAACTCCGGGCTTAGGCCCGAGACGTCACTCTATCAAATAAAGTAACTTCTCGGTTCCCAGGATTATCCTGAGGTTTTATTCCCAATTTGAAAATTAAAGCCGCTTATAGACATTTTCACCCAAGATTATGTCCTAACGCTAATCTTTCAGTTATCTTGATTCCAATAGTCCAACTATCTAATCAACGATTTTGGGTACAATTTAAATATAATGATTACTATAGTCTAACTATATAATCAACTACAATTGATCGGTTAAATACAAATATATTGATTACTATAATCCAATTATATAATCAACTATAAATGAAGTAGTTTGAATTCAGTCCAACTGTTAAATTTAAAACAACAATTAAATATTAGTCCTCTGTGGAGTACTCAAACGAAATTGAAAATTTAATAGTTGCCTCCCATTATTTTTCGGCGAGCCTCTAACCCTCTGTGGAGTACTCAGGAAACCTAGTTTCCTAGTGGGCTAGGATCCCGTTAAATAACACACAACCTTGACTTTGGCCAACAAGTTGTATGATACTTAACTAGGTAGATCTTCTAAGATCAATTTGATCCCATCCAATTCCTAGATCCAGTAGGTGGACATCCAAGTCCGAAAGATATATCCACTATATGCCAATATATCCAATATATTCCCTAACCTTTTCCTCTGAATCAACTAAGCCTTGGCTTTGGCACAACAAGCTTAATGATTCCAGTTAAGCGGGACCCATTGACTTTGGAAAGCTTCGTAATCGATGTCGATGGACAAGAAGTGATCTTGACTTTGGCCAACAAATCACAACTTGGACAAGACATGCGATATGGAACAAAGCCTTCATGATTCAAACAATCCGCGATGGACAACGGTCTTGACTTTGGGCAACAAACCAGTGCCAATCTTGGATCTTGAGAGAGAATCACTCAATAGAAGGAAATCGCTTAATATTTGTTGAAGGTTTTTCACGTAATTGGCAACCAATTAATTATCTTTGATTAGGTCTCATCATACACCCTTAAACATGCATTCTAAAAGCATAATAAGGCATGATAAATAAATTAATAATGATATACGGATGGATATTTCACAAATTGTTCCTAGAAGAAATCTCTCCATTTCCTCTCTCCAGCTAGCACTATTCTTACTTCTACCCAATTACATAACACATCTAAAGAAACCTCATTTACATTGAGGGGAATAGGTGAGAAGAGAATTACAAAGAATCGAGAAATAAAGGCTGGACACGCAGGTCCAATTTAATAAATTCTAAATTTATTACAACAATTTCCAAAATTGCCCTCACCCATCTAATATCCATCCGATATACATTATTCATACAACACATCCATGTATTCACACAAAGCATGTTATTCAATCTATCTAATCCAATTAATTAATCTTTGAATTACGTGATCATCCAATGTTCAAACAACGATTTGATTTGAGCGAGTCCAATTCATTTAAGAATAAATACTTAAAGTACATTGAGGGGAATAAGTGAGAAGAGAAATACAATGAGAAAATAGGTAATAGGCTGGACATGCAGGTATAATTAAATAATTCTAAATTTATTACAATAATTTCCAAAATTGCCCTCACCCTTCTAATATCCATCCGATATACATTATTCATACATACATCCAAGTATTCACACATAGCATGTTATCAATCAATCTAATCCAATTAATTAATCTTTGATTAATGACCATCCAATGTTCAAACAACGATTTGATTTGCACGAGTCCAATTCATTTAAGAATAAATACTTAAAGTACATATTCTTGAATTATATCGAACTATAATTTTAAATCTAATTTAAATTATATTCAATACTAATTCATATTTAATTCTAAATTAAATAATTACACTTTTAATAGTGCCTTTTAGACTTGGATTCCAAATCCAATCTATATGGGTCTCAAAGGCCCATTTAGTATCCAATACTATTTAATTAAAGTCCAATGGGCTTTCAATTAATTCATTAGGCATGGGCTTTGGCAATTATGGGTCAAACCCAAGATGCCAAGGCTTAATTAAGAATCACCATATGACAAAAATCAATTTAGGCCCATTAGGCCCAATTAAAATTTTAAAGGCCCAATTATCATAGTTGGACTTTATGGAAATGGTTTTAGGCCCAATTGGATCCAACCAATTATCATAAACCAAACTTGGCCCAACCAAGCCCATTAAGCCCAATTATAACAGATTAAATTAATACAACATTCCAAATAATATATTAATTCAATTAAGGTGCAATTATCATAATTAATTAATTAACCTAATGTTTCCAAAATATTAATTAATTAAATTAATCATACTCAACATTTCCAATTCATGTCTAACACAAATTGAAGAAAAATCAATTCTACAACATGTTATAGGGTTCACGACAATGGCATATAAGATATCATGCAATTTGATTTCAATCTAATTAAATCAACTTTTAACATACATCTCATGCCATCAACACATCCAATATGTTAAATTTCAAAAACTTCACCATGAACCTATTCTAGGGTGTGTTCGGCCAAGGCTACAAATTGGGGAAAATTAATCCTATCAATTTTTCACAAAATTAAGGATGCTCAAATCCAATTAGACATCATCCAAGCTCAACCAAACAATCAATATGAAGAAATTATGTTCTAAACACAAAAACCCCAAATAAAGTCCATAAACCCTAAAATTCCAAATCAAGCTTAGGATGCTCTAGATACCATTGTTAGTCTCCAAGACATGCCACAAGATCACTAAGCATGATTAAAGTGCGAATAATTAAAGAGAGTTGCCGAAAAACTTACTTTGATCGGATGGGTTACAATACTTTTTCCATGTTGAAGATGAAGCTCCAAACTTGGAATGGAGTTCTAAACCCTTGGGTGAGTTTCCCTGTCACCTTGATTCACTCCTTTAAGTGCTAGCTTGGAACAAAATGAAAGAAAAAATTTCTCCTCCAAGGAGATGAAGTTTTCGGCCATGGTGGGAGAGAGGAAGAAGATGTGTTTTGTTATTTTAGTTTCTAAAACTAATTGACCAAGTCAATTCACTAAAGTGAGTATATGCTTTTTCAAAAGCAAAAACAAAACACAAAGTGTGTTGGAGAAGCTTTCATTAAAGCTCTCAACCACTTCCATCACAAATAGTGACAAGTTGATGTAAGTTGGTGAGACCCACTTTAAATTCAAAATTCAAGTGGTTCGCTCAACACATTTCGGGCTCGATTTCATTTAATCCGATTAAATGAATTTTCTGTCGCAACGTAAGTAAATGTAATTTAATTAAATAATAATGCCTAGAAAAATTATTATGGAAATCGATAGCGAATTAATTCCAAATTAATTTGTTCGCTTGAGTTAAAATCTAATTTTAATTCTATGTTGAAATCTAATTTCAATTAATATATCTAATATATTATTTTAGCCCAATTAAATAAATTAAATATTAAAATCTAATTTAACTATTAAATTTACTTTATCGATTAATTCTAAATTAATCGCGTTCTCTCTTCTCGACGAATTTATTCCCAGATAAATTCTCGATGCAATTAATCCAAGATTAATTCTTTCTCATTTAATTAATCCCAGATTAATTTATTGCCTTAATTAATCCCAGATTAATTTATTGCCGTAATTAATCCCAGATTAATTTTCTCTCTCATAATTAATCCCAGATTAATTTTCTGTTCGAGTCAAATCTCAACGGTGAATCTTCGGGAAGCGACCCAAGAGATCTCTGGATATGTTGGCAGTAAATACTGTTATCGGACTATCCGAATACGTGCGTACCTTGTACCACGTCCTTACCGATTTACAAGACATGGTTGGCTTCTAGCAAAGCACTGTGTCTACCCAATTCTCCAGAAATATTCTGTAAACGAATATGTAATCATTGTCAGGCGTAGTATACGTAGTATTTCATTTAACGATCCAGTATCTGATGTCACATGCTAGTCATGGGGCTGGAATTGTGTCTGCCCCGTACGAAGCACATATTGGATCTGTGGTAACTAGTCTTTATAATCGGATAATCATGACCTTGTCATATTATCCTGATAGCTGCAGCATACAAGAGTACCAATTCCGTATCCTACATGATCAACATCTCTATATGACTGAAGTGATACTTCCATCTTGACATCACACCCAATACACTATGATTCTCAATATACCCAGAAGAGGTGTACACATAACCTATTAAAGCCCCGGAACACCAAAACCAAAGTATATTGATTATCGCAAGTATTAGCGATGCAAGTTTCAGGTTAAGACCAAATACACCTACCCTGATTCGGATTCACATAGACACATAGTCATACTACCAATGGGATTCCGAGGAGTCTATCCAGAGCGAACCTGTTTCCATACCATCGATAAACAGAATCTCCTATTACACTTTCATGAGTATCCAATACCCAAATATACGAGAACTATGTCGTTATGCTTCCATAACACACACAAGTGTAATACTAGCCTATTCCGCATTATCGATGTCCAATCACGATAATACTACAATTAGAGATATTTAATGATTAAACCTTAATGGATTAATATTGTCTCATATCTTATTAATCTGGAGCTAATCATATGGACTTTTATCATTTATATATCCCGGTAATCCAATTTATATGGTAAAAGAGCAATTTCCTTTGTCACATAGTTAATTTGTACAACAACACAATGTTCTGTACAAATAGTGATACTATTGGTCATAATTGTCCAACAGTTATTGCTCAATTGCCATCTTTGAATGATGGTTATGTGTGTGATTGAATGATGGATCTGAGTTTAGTTTACAGATCCTATTGCTCAATTTAATTTTTACAAACTGTTGTATTGTAACTAATTGCAGATTTGTAGGCTACTGATTATTGAGTACTAGCAGCCTCTATTTTTTATTTTTTTTTATCAATTTTAGTCGGCTTTGATTTGAAACCAAACTGAACCAAAAATGCTTCCCCAAATTGAACCGTCGAATTCAAACTGTTCAGTTTTTGGTTCTGTTTGGTTTGCTCTCGAACCGAACTGAAACTGATTTTACCCACCCTTAATATTTCGGATGATTATAAAGTCTGTGAGGTTCTTAGTGAGCTTTCTTCGAGATGAAGGTATTTTAGAGGGTCATAATGTATGAAGGTAATTGGTTTTTATTATCTGGTATATGTACGACATGTGTTTTAATATTATTATACCTTTAATTGTAACTACAATTCCACTAAAGAAAGTTGATGTGGAAGATTTTGTTTATAACGCGATACATGGATTAAATAGTAGGATAATAATTAAGCATCTATACATACGTACATATACCGGATAATAACAATATATGTACAGCCATGATTTTAACGTAGTTTTCTCCCATTAACGTATCATTAGAGAGAATAGCAATAATTGGAGAAACCATGGTTGAAATAAAATAAAATAAACATGCATTTAATATCCATTCATAGTATATTAAAATCATCACAAGCATTTTGACATAAAATTAAACATGATGCATGGACCATGTAAAATGAATCGAAAACCTAAAATAAAAATTAGAATGCCACAAAAGTCTATCATCCCATAAATAAGTGTTATCGTAGGGTAGGTTAAGTATTTGCATGATAGATTGAGACAATCTCAATTGGTTAATATATGCGGGAATAACTCTTATTCCTATATTAACCAACAACCGTTTGATTTGATCAAGGAATTTTAATTAACATTTTAATCATTTCTTTGTGAGTGTAACCCGTTGTTTCAGAACCCTTATACTCACCTAGTAAAGTGTCGTCGTATGGCAGGTCCATTCACCAGATACATCTAGAGTTTCTTATCCTCTCGGAATCCAAACATGATACTGACCCAAAATGGACACCATCTGTAAGGGGACGAAAACAAAGCCGTCTCGAGGCGTCTTTTGAATCTCATGTTTTTGGACTAATAACGAAGATTACATGATATATTTTCATATGTCCCTATCTCACTCACTATATTATAATTTAAGGTTTCTACTTAAAATATCTAATATTTTAATTCACTAATGTCCATAAGTTTATGCACGGTTAAATCACAGCTCTACTTAACACTAATGTATAATTAGTGATCTAACCAATTTTAACTCTTAAAATTCTATGCACTAATATCCATTAGTCTCCACTAATATTTTACTTAATTAACTAATTTAATTAAGTTTGGTTTAGTGACCTAATTCATTTTATAAATTAAAATGTTAGTTCACTAACAGGTTTAAAATTTATAATTCAACAAATGGACAAATTTTAATTAAACTATTTAATTAATGTAAGGGCATTATAAATTCTAATGGTACGTGGAATTGTATCTCGAGTGCAGACCACACTACCGTCCGTTTGGAACTAGCTATGGAATTTACGTCTGAGTTTCCATCTGATATACCAATGGAAAAATAATGCACTTATGAAGTCCATGTGTATTAAATTTTTGAATTTCTAAATTTTAAACCAATTAATCTTATTAATTTTTTTCCATGCATATCATGATCCAATTTAACTTTTAAATTTCATAAAATCATATTTTATGACTAGAATATTCATACATCTAAAACATGTTATGGCATGTAAAAATACAAAAGAAGGCACCCAAAGCTATATGACATATTATTCAAACATTTTGAAATAAACATACATATAATATATGAGAGTCGCAAAGCTGGGTATCGCATCGCGATGCTTAAAAAACAGGCACATGAGTCGTGACACGGAACAGAGGATATCGCTATTTGGACGGATGTGGACCCCTAGGGTCAGATGGTTGTACCGCGCTACAGAAGTGGGTCTAACCCGTGGATATCTAGCACTGGCATATTTAAAATATTTTAATGAAATATCATAATTCATTACAAGTGTTTGGGGAAAAACTATAGTCCGAAAAAACCAAAACTGAAGAAAATCAGAAAAATACACCTAACGCGCAAGCAGTTTGCACATATCATGTTGCGCATGAATGCACAAGCAAGCAGCTTCTGATTGGAAGCGGCCGCGAATGCGCAGCGGAAAATTAAAAAATTATGATGCCGCTATCCATTTGCCCAAGACCCATTTGTTTTGATTATTCTACAAGCCTAGGCATGTTACTATATATTCTAAGCATAAAAACTCATAAAACATGCAAAGAACATAAACCTAAACATGCTAACTATCATAAGAACTCTAATTAAAATAACGAAAGAAAAAGACTTACTTGAACCGAAGACTCCTCCAATCCTCCCTCCAATCTACAAGCATTTCTCGAACTCAGCAAGCTCTTCTATGTTCCAAAAAGCCACCCAAGTGTGTGGCCTCCAAAGGTGCACACACCAAAGCCAAAACTTAACGGCAAGACTATGCCTTGAGCGCACGGGTATTTTGCCCTTGGTGCTAGCCTAGGAAAATACCTCAAAACTTTTAACTCGAGATTCCTCTAGTCAATTAGACTTAAGGATCCTCAAAATCAGTGGCTTACACTTTAAACTTTAAAGTTGCTCACTTATATAAACCCAAGATCTGAAAGGTTTTTGGTGCAAAAATTTGTAAAGAATTCTTTGGGTTTATATAGGTGCTCCAAAGACAACAAAATTAATTAAGAATCTGATGTGGGATAAATGATAATTTAATCTTAGCCATTGGATCTTAATTTAGTGGTTTAATGAGATTATAAAACCCTAATAAGAGTTTGGGCCGAATTGGAATTCAAAACAAATAACAAATAAATAAAATAAAAAAATAGCGCCATTTGCGCCTTTTATTTATTTATTTATTCCAATTCCCAAAGTGCCCCTATCGTCATTCACCAATCCCTAGCCACTATGGAACCTCATAAATGATCTGTTCAATAATTAAACACATTGAACCATTTATGAACAATTCCTAGAACAATCATATATGGTGTTAAATTTGTATTGTGCACTGTTAACCATTGATTTCGACTTTGTTGTGTGTGACCTTTTGGGTTCCCCTCAAGTTAGACATGAAATGAATCGTGATAATTTAATCGAACATAAATTATCCTCCGATCAGATGGTCGTTCGATTTCAATGACCAAGTTGACATCTAGCAACATGCCAAGGCCCCCAAATGAGAAGGAAAGATATATACCCATTATGTATGCGATTTACATATGATACTGTCCCTCGCCTCACTGTATCCCCACCTTTTGACCTAGGGTATGGAAAATGTCTACCCATATGGTCTAAGGTATGATATTGATAGCGTCATGAATCATGCTAACCCAAGAATCTCACATGATTCTTCCACTGCGGCCACAGTCTCAAGCACATATCCCACATATCAACCCGCGAACTGGAATACTACTCTTATAAGAAAATATTATCCGAGAGAGTGGCGATTCTCTGTTGTATCTTTACAAACTTCATGTGTTTCAACAAATGACCCAATCATACCTTTATGACCAGATCTTTTGAACTGGGGAAGGAGAATGTCAAAGTTATTTGATCCACACATAAGATTGTAAAGACCTCAAGTCTAAGGACTAGTCATACAATATATACATGAAAGTTCTCACAGACACATAGGATAAACACTCCATGTGAAAACTTTCGGCAGTCAGCTCAATGGACATGGGCAACTCATACATCTATGTGATACACCAAGCGGATGGATCTCTGCTAGTAACCTATGATATCGACTACCCCACTATAGGGCGGATCATATCATCATGCTAGTCTCTCCGCTTTATGAACGCCCAGATTATTCACAAAACTATGACTAGGAATGTTTGAGTGTAATGATTCTCATACAGCGTGGAAGCCATCAACTTATTACTCCAAGGGCTTTATTACAGTGTTTGATGATTCATTTAATTTATGTAAACACGTATAATAAAGATTGCCATTTTATTAATTAATGAAAAATATTACAAATACATGTACATATAGCCCATCCATAAGTTGGGTATAGGGCATATCCCTTACAATCTCCCACTTGCACTATAGCCAACTAGTATGAATCTGGACACCATACTCTTTAGTGTGCCTATCATGCTTTTGTTGAGTCAGCCCTTTAGTCAGAGAATCTGCAAGATTATCTTCTATGGGTATTTTCTCTATAATAACTTATTTTCTTCCAACAATCTCCCGGATGAGATGAAATCGCCTGAGTACATGCTTGGATTTCTGGTGGGACCTTGGTTTCTTTGATTGAGCAATGGCGCCCATTTTGTCACAGTACATCGTGACGCAGTGGGAAGCACTTCCAGCTCCGTGATGAACTTCTTTATCAAGACTGCTTCTTTAGCTGCCTCAGATGCTGCAATATACCCAACTTCAGTGGTGGAGTCCGCTGTAGTTGACTGTTTTGAGCTTTTCCAACTGACAGCACCGCCATTCGAAGTAAATAGATATCCTGTTTGTGATCTACTGTCATCCCTATCGGTCTGAAAGCTCGCATCATAGTAACCAATGACTTTCATCTCAGAACAATCTCTGTATGTCAAAAACACATCCTTAGTTCTTCTCAGATACTTGAAAATTGATTTGACATCTGCCCATTTTGCTCACCAGGATTTGACTGATACCTGCTCGTTATGCTAAGAGCATAAGACATCAGGTCTTGTACATAGCATGGCGTACATGATAGATCCTATTGCTGAAGCATAAGAGATCATACTCATACGCTCTCTATCTGAAGAAGTATGTGGACATTGCTCATTATATAATTTGATTCCATGACAAGTAGGTAAATTACCTCCTTTGGAATCTTGCATTTTGAATCTTTTCAAAACTTTATCTATTTATGTAGATTGAGAAAGTCCTAACAACCTCTTAGATCTATTACGGTAGATCTTAATGCCGAGGATGTAGGCTTCTTCTCCCAAATCTTTCATGGAGAAATTCTGAGATAACCATTCCTTGGTGGCTTGCATCATGGGAATATCATTCCCGATGATTAATGTCATCGACATATAATACAAGAAATACAACAGCACTCCCACTACTTTTCCTGTAAACACAAGGCTCGTCTACATTTTTGATGAAGTCAAATTCTTTGATTGTCTCATCAAATCGTATATTCCAACTTCTGGAGGCTGCTTGAGTCCATAAATGGATCCTTTAAGCTTGCATACTTTATTATGATCATCCTTAGATTCAAACCCCTCAAGTTGTGTCATAGAGACTTCCTCTACGAGTTTCCCATTAAGGAAAACTGTTTTGACATCCATCTGCCAAATCTCGTAATCAAAGTGTGCAGCTAGAGCCAGTAAAATTAGAATGGACTTTATCATTGCAACAGGCGAGAAGGTTTCGTCATAGTCAATTCCTTGGATTTGTCTATAACCTTTCGCCACCAACCTAGCCTTAGAGGTTTGGATGTTGCCTTCTGCATCAGTTTTACGCTTTTAAATCCACTTACAGCCTATGGGTTTTATCCCTTCAGGTGCATCCACTAAGTCCCAGACTTGATTCTGATACATAGAGTCTATTTCGGATTTCATGGCCTCAAGCCACTTGACTGAATCAATGTCACACATTACTTCGTCATAACTGGTGGGATCATCATTATCAATGACATGATCATGTTCCTCATCAATATGGAAACCATATCTTTCAGGCTCATATCTTTCCTTACCAGACCTTCTAAGTTCATAACCTTGTGGTTGTTCCGTCGCTACCCTTTTGAGAGACTGGGGTTTGGTTCTATGTTAGTTTGTTCTTCTCGTACCTCATCGAGGTCAAGTCTACTCCCACTATTTTTCTTGAGAAGGAATTCATTCTCTAGAAATTTAGCATTTCATGAGACAAATGTTCTTTGTTCATTTGGGACGTAGAAACGTATGCTCTTGAGTTCAAGGCATATCCAACAAACTTACATTTAACTGCCCTATCATCCAATTTGTCAGTTTGTGTGAGCTTAACATATGCGTCACATCCCCAAACTCTTAGATAACTAAGACAAGGACGTTTCCCAGACCATAACTCATATGGTGTTTGATTAACAGTATTGGAAGGAACTTGGTTTAGTAGTAGTTTTGCAGTTTCTAAAGCAAGACCCCAAAATGAAATAGGTAGATCCGTGCCTGGCATCATTGATCAGACCATATCTAATAATGTTCGATTTCTCCTTTCGGAGACCCCATTATGTTGTGGAGTTCCCGGAGGAGTCCACTAGGAAACAATGCCATTTTCTCTCAAGTAATCTTGAAATTCACCGCTTAAGTATTCACCACCTCGGTCAGACCTTAGTGACTTAATACTTTTATTAAGCTGGTTTTCTACTCCAGCTTTGAAGTCTTTGAATTTCTCAAAGGCTTCAGATTTGTACCGCATAAGGTACACATACCCATATCGCGAGTGATCATCGATAAAGGTAATGAAATAGGAGAATCCACCTCTAGCGGTGACTGACATTGGTCCGCATACATCAGAGTGTATGAGTTCTAATGTCTTCGATGCACGCTGTCTTTTACCTTTGAAGGGTATTTTGGTCATTTTACCAAGTAAACAAGACTCACAAGTTCCATAAGGTTCATATTTGAAGGGTCGGAAATACCCATCCTTATGTAGCTTAGTTAATCTTGTTTCATTGATATGACCTAAGCGACTGTGGCATAGAAGTGATTCATTGAGATTATTCGAGTTAACGTTGTATATATTAGAGGTTGAACATCCTTTTTTAGTTTGTAAGACATAGATACCATTATTCAAAATACCATATCCATATTTTATTTCATTGAAATAAATAACATTCATTACAACTTATTAGGCATGAAAAGCCTTTATTACATAAAGAAGAAATTGAAATGATGTTCTTTACTAGAGAAGGTACATAAACACAATCTTCTAAGTCTAAAACTAAACCATTCGGAAAAACTAATGAATAAGTCCACACGCACAATGCAACCAGTTTTGCTCCATTACCCATGCGTAAGTCAACCTCCCCATGACGGAGTTTCATACTATTTCTCAGGCCCTGCACATTGTTACACAAGTGAGTCCCACAACCGATGTTAAGCACCCAAGTAGAAGGTTCAGAGTTTTGAGAATATAGTTCAATCATATACAACATACCTGAAGCATTGGGCTTCTTGGCCTCTTGGGCTTCCCCAGCTTCCTTGGCTTTAAAGGATCTGCCGTCTTTCTTCCAATGACCTTTCTTTCCACAAAAGAAAAATTTCCCCTATCCTTTTTTCTTCTCACCTTACCATTGGGCTTTAGGTGATCTGGAGCCTTGACATTGGCCTTATTTTTCTTTGGGCCTCGTGGCTTCAGGTCTGTACCCGTAAGCACAACGGAGGTTTTAAGCTCCGGTTTCAAGTCATTCTCTGCTTGCTTTATTAGATTGTGCAATTCTGATAAAGTAACTTCTTTATTTGACAGATGAAACTGCATAATAAAGTTAGAGAAGCCTTTTGGTAAGGACTGAAGAATTAGATTGTGACCTATCTCATGATCCATGATGAACCCGAGGTTGGCCAATTTTTCAATGTGGCCAATCATCTTAAGCACATGTCCACTAACAGATCCTTCCTTATACCTTTTTGAAATAAGACACATGACACTTGGAATCTCACGATAACGGAAGTTGCATACAACTCCTTCAAGTGAAAGATGATGGTTTGAGCATCTATATCTTCGTGAGCTTTCTGAAGTTCATCCGACATAGAGCAAAGCATTAAGAGAGAATGTTAAAATTAGGAATATGTTTTCATTAATGTTTCATAATAACATGGGCTTTTAATTATGAAGTTGCTCTCACTTAATTGTTTTAAAATTTTAAGAAAATCACATCAACCCCAATAGGATGGATTTCTTGTGGGCAAGGAACCCATTATAATCATTTCATAACTACGACTAGGGCCGGTCGTTATAAAATATGATAATTAGGTAGGTTCCCAACTAATTTATGATATAAATCACAATTCCTTGATCATTGGGTTAGGCAATCAAACATGACATAGCTTATGCTAGTCCTTGTGGACACCAATCTTTTCCACTAAGTTATAAGACCACGCGTAAGGGTCACTGCATCTTATGACTCAGAAAAGTCAAACCATTGTCAATAGTACGATTTAGGGACAAATTGGTATTGGTCAGTCTGGTAAAGCCTAGTCCTGCCAATACAGTTTAAGCCATTTGGGTCTATACTTTACAATGGGAGGCAAATTTTAGACTTAAATTATTATTGAGGATTTTAGCAAGTTTAAGTGAATAACTGTCAAATGGATTCCTCCATTGAAAATTCCCCAGAGTAAGGGTGGAGCTAACTCTCTTAAATACCCTTACCTCTTAAGCTCTTATTACATTGGTGACAGAAATAAACAATAGATCCTCTAAATTAGTCCATCACTTTAAATATGCTTTAAGGTAAGCTTTGAGTAAATGATTATCTAGATGTCTTCACAGCTTTGCCTTTTGGCTATAAAAAGGTAGTGAGAGAAGGAAGACACCAAATCATTATCTAACTCTAGTAATACCTTTGGGTAAATTAACTTTAGTTTGGAAAGTTTGATTAACGCCTTGGTCCCACCCCACTTGTATCTTTTATAATGTCTCTTATTATAAACAAGTGATTTATATTTATTAGCCTTAAAGGTAATTAATCTCTAAGTTGATCATGGAATAATTACTTAGCTAAGGGATAAGCAATACACTCTCCATTTCCTTAGAAAGTCTCTAGATGCTTGCACCCTAAAATAATCATGCCAATTCTAATCATACATAGAATCATCAAGCATATGAGTTGTAATATGTTGGAATTATTTTAGGCATTAAATAACTTTGATTAATATTTAATTATGATATTGCATTTTATTTTATTCAAATAAATTTACTATTCACATTTTTTACAGATGCGTGAACTTTAAATTTTAAATTTCACAATTCAAATCTTAACCAAATCATGCAAAACTTTTGCCTAAAAGTAAGTTCAGGGTGTTAGCTTTCCAATGAGCTTTTACACACCCAATTTCGAGTTCAAATGAGAGAGAACTAATAAAAAAATGGCGCTCTGATACCACTGTTGGGAAGCGGTCGTGAGTGCGCAGCGGAAAATTAAAAAATTATGATGCCGCTATCCCTTTGCCCAAGACCCATTTGTTTTGATTATTCTACAAGCCTAGGCATGTTACTATATATTCTAAGCATAAAAACTCATAAAACATGCAAAGAACATAAACCTAAACATGCTAATTATCATAAGAACTCTAATTAAAATAAATAAAGAAAAAGAGTTACTTGAACCGAAGACTCCTCCAATCCTCCCTCCAATCTACAAGCTTTTTCGAACTCAGCAAGCTCTTCTACGTTCCAAAGAGCCACCCAAGTGTGTGGCCTCCAAAGGTGCACACACCAAATCCAAAACTCAACGGCAAGACTACGCCTTGAGCGCACGGGTATTTTGCCCTTGGTGCTAGCCTAGGCAAATACCTCAAAACTTTTAACTTGAGATTCCTCTAGTCAATTAGACTTAAGGACCCTCAAAATCAGTGGCTTACTCTTTAAACTTTAGAGTTGCTCACTTATATAGACCCAAGATCTTAAAGGTTTTTGGTGTCAAAAATTGTAAAGAATTCTTTGGGTTTATATAGGTGCTCCAAAGACAACAAAATTAATTAAGAATCCGATGTGGGATAAATGCTAATTTAATCTTAGCCATTGGATCTTAATTTAGTGGTTTAATGAGATTATAAGACCCTAATAAGAGTTTGGGCCGAATTGGAATTTAAAACAAATAACAAATAAATAAAATAAAAAAAATAGCGCCATCTGCGCCTTTTATTTATTTATTTATTCCAATTCCCAAAGTGCCCTATCGTCATTCACCAATCCCTAAGCCACTATGGAACCTCATAAATGATCTGTTCAATAATTAAACACATTGAACCATTTATGAATAATTCCTACACCAATCATATATGCTGTTAAATTTGTATTGTGCATTGTTAACCATTGATTTCGACTTTATTATGTGTGACCTTTTGGGTTCCCCTCAAGTTAGACATGAAATGAATCGTGATAATTTAATCGAACATAAATTATCCTCCGATCATATGGTCGTTTGATTTCAATGACCAAGGTTGACATCTAGCAACATGCTAATGCCCCAAAATGAGAAGGAAAGATATATACCCATTATGTATGCGATTTACATATGATACGGTCCATCGCCTCACTGTATCCCTACCTTTTGACCTAGGGTACGGAAAATGTCTACCCATATAGTCAAAGGTATGATGTTGATAGTGTTATGAATCATGCTAACCCAAGAATCTCATATAATTCGTCCGCTGCGGCCACAATCTCAAGCATTGATCACACATATCAACCCGTGAACTGGAATACTACTCTTATAAGAAAATACTATCCGAGAGAGTGCCGATTCTCTGTTATATCTTTACAAACTTTATGTGTATCAATAAATGACCCAATCATACCCTTATGACCGGATCTTTTAAACCGGGGAAGGAGAATGTCAAAGTTATTTGATCCATACTTAAGATTGTAAAGACCTCAAGTCTAAGGACTAGTCATACAATCGATACATGAAAGTTCTCACAGACACATAAGATAAACACTCCATGTGAAAATTTTCGGTGGTCAGTTTGATGGACACGAGCAATGTTGGATTTCTAAGGTCAAACCAAGATCATATAAAGCATTAAATCATGTGAATTCAGAAAGGAGTATAGCGGAAATATACTCACTTTGATCGGTTGGATGGATGTGTAGAGTTCAAATCTTTGCTCTCTTTGAAGTTATTCCAAGCTCCTTCAAGGTTGAGTGTCAAGCTCCAAGCTTTGAACTTTGAGATTCCAAACTCTAGGGAAGGTTTCCCTATCACCTTTGTATGATTTAATGTGTGCTAGCACTAAGAAAAATTTGCAACAAATTCTTTCTTTTGTCCTTGAAGCTCTCGGCCAAGCCAAGATTTGGGAGAGGGAAAAAGCTTTGGGGCGTGAATGGTGGAGAGAGGAAAACGATAAATGTGTACTTGTAATTTGTTTTCCCAAAAAACAAAATGATATACCAAACTCAAAGAATTGGTAAAAGTCCATCACATTTGACAATTGTGTGTAAAACAAGTCACCAACACATCACACTAACTTCCATCACAAAAAGTGATGAGAAAGGCAAGTTATGTGACTTGTGATGTGCATATGGGCCCCACTTTAATTTAAAATCCGAGAGGGCCCGTAAACACATTCCGGGCTCGGTTCGTTAATTCCGAATTAATGAATTTTCCGTTACGACTTAATTAAATCAAATTTAATTAAATAATAATGCCTCACAAAATTATTTTTAAAGTCGCTCGGGAATTAATTCTAAATTAATTTGTTCGCCCGAATTAAAATCCAATTTTAATTCCGTTAAGAAATCTAATTTCATTTAATATATCGAATATATTATTTTAATCGACTAATTCCAAATTAATCGTTCTCTCTCTTTTAATTGAATTTTATCCCAGATAAAATCTCGCTGTAACTAATCCTAGATTAATTTTGTTCGAGTCATACGTCATCGGTGAATCTTCAGGAAGTGACCCATGAGATCTCTGGATATGTTGGCAGTAAATCCGCTCGTCGGACTATCTGAACACGTGCGTACCTCGTACCACATTTTTACCAATTTACGAGACATGGTTGGCTTCTAGCAAAGCGCTATGCCTACCCAATTCTCCAGAAATATTCTTTAAGGAATATATAATCTATATCAAGTGAGTACACGTAGTATTGCGTATTACGATCCAGTATCAGATGTCACATGCAAGGCTTGGGGCTGGAATAGTGTCTTCCCCGTACGAAGCATATATCGGATCACAAGCAACTAGTCTCTTTAATCGGATAATCATGACCTTGTCATATTATCCCGATGGTTGCAACACATTAGAGAACCATTTATCTATCCCTGCATGATCATCAACTCCATATGACTGAAGTGATACTTTCGTCTTGACATCACACCAATACACTATTGTAGGCACTGTATTTTTGCAAATAAGTCCCGATGATGAGTCTCGTATGGAGACACTACCTCTTTAGGTTGTGGAAGCCGCGGGAAACGGACGTCGGAAGGGAAGAGTCAAGAATTGACATTTTTGTTGGATTTAATTCGCTGGATTAGCTTCGGGTTCGCTAGTTGGACCTCTGTTTCAAAACCCAAATTCAGCCAAAACCCCGCAAGACACACACCAAGCCCGCACACCACTAAGCCACACACCAAGCCCACTAAATGGACCAAGGCCACACGCCCAAAGACTTAAGCCACACGCCCAATACACCTTCATAAATAACAAAACACACATTAAACACATGCATAAATCAAGCCAAATCCCATTCCAAAATTAAAGAAAGCCCATGGATCCCTTGCCTAATTAAACCAAACCATATCCCTAACTAAAAAAGAATAAATCAAATTAAATCAAATCAGATTACCTAATTAAAAAATACAAATCAAATCTCATCAAACACATTCCTAATTCAATTAAATTACTTTCCCTAATTAAAAAAAATATAAAATAAAATAAAATAAAATCATATCCTTAATCAAAATAGAAGAAATCAAATCAAATTAAAAGACATTCATAATTAAAAGATATCCCCATTAATACACAAATCCTTTCCCTATTCGCACATGAAGTATCCCTCATTTGCCTATAAAAAAAACCCTTAACCCAACCTTAGAAGCCCTAGCTGATTCTCACGGAAAACACAAGGAAAATATCCTTAGTCGAGACTCACAAAAAATTAACAAACGAAATAAATAAACCCTTCACCGTTTCACACAACCCACTCACTACCTTACACAAATCCTCATTCACGCCTAGCCACCGGCCCATTCACGTAGCAGCCCCAACTTCACTCAAAACCCTTCTCACGCCACCTACCCCTTCACGCACCAGCCCCCCTTCACGCCTAGCCACCTGCCCACTCACGCACCAGCCCCATTCACGCTTAGCCTTCATCAGCCACACAGACCCCTCAACACGTTCAGCCAACCCACGCACATATTCACCTCAACTCACGCACAAGACTACCCTTCACATTACACTAAACCCTCCTCACACATGCACATGTAAGTCATCATCACCGACTAAATCTCAGCCCTAATTCACATACAAAAACAAACACGCAACAGCCCACTGCTTCACAAAAAAACTACCCAAAATAGTCCCCATATTAACCCAAAACTGCACCCTTAAACCCGCAAACTACACCAGAAAACTACCTCGTAAAACCCGTAAACCGCAAACCAAAACAGTCCCACCTTACCCCAAAACAGTAAGCCTAATTCGTGACCAGAAATCGTAGAGAAACGGAGTGAAAACAGCAGCCCAAACAACGAAGGAAAATGTTGAACCAGTGAACCGGAAGAGTTGCGGAGCATCAACCCTTCCGACGGCCGTGTAACGCGCTTTCGAGAGACGACAAAAGAGGTTAGACCTGAGGGCACCTTCTTTATTTATTATCTTTTATTTTTATCCATTTTAGTACTTTATTTCGTATGAATATTATAGATTGATGCATGATGTGATTTCCGGATGAACGGAATATGTGTTCTCTCTTGTGGTATATCGGATGGAAACTCGGACGTAAATTCCGTAGCCGCATCCGAATGGACGGTATTGCGGTTTGCACTCAGGATACAATGCCACGTACCACTTGAGAGACACACATATTTCGTTTCATCCAACCTTGTATTCGAGCATGAGTTAGTCTAGTAGATTATTTATTTATTAAGCATGATTAGGTCTAGTATGTTATTTATTTTTAAGCATGATTATGTTACTTCTTTATGCATGCTTTATTGATTTACTTTTCGCATTAGGAATTTAGTTTACATTTGTGTTTAAGTGATTATTTATTTATTCTTTGTGTTTGATGATTCAACATGCTCGTTGTGTGATATTGTATGCTTTCCGTTATAATGACTTACTTTTAAAGCATGCAAACTTAGACATAAGATTTACTTTGATGAATGTGAACTAGATCTAAGTTACTCTTGAGTATATATGTTGCGTAGATTCGATTAAGATATTGCACAAATCATATCATTACAAGTGGCATAAGTAAGGGACCATTCTGAACCCAACGGTTTGAGGTATTCCCTTGCGAGGGGTGAGTGCGGCCTTAAATCATTTTCCCGGTTCACACCGGGTGGCGACTCCATGTTATTTCTCTGGTGTAGTCCCCTGTGGGCTACTCCGTACTCCCGACTAGGCCGCGAGCCTGGAACAGCATCGTCAATTTCTGTGTCCTACAGTCTGGCAACTCCACTGGGATAGAGAATCGGCCCCGAAATAATGCCTTGTAATGTTTGTGATTTGTGCTTTAATTAACCGTGCCTACCGTGGGTTGAAATGGGTTTAATCAAATGCATTATTAGAGCTTGGTAATGGTTTGGTGTCTTCCTTCATTCACTACCTTTCTATAAGGAAAAGCCGTGAAGACACCTAGATAATCATTTACTCGAAGCTTACTGTGATGGACTAATTTGGAGGACTTGTTGTTTATTCTTGTCACCAAGGCGATAAGAGCCTAAGAGATTTGGGTATTTAAGAGAGTTCGCTCCACCGTCCTTCTGGGGAATCTACAATAAGAAATCCATTTGACAGTTAGTCACGTACCATAACTCATTGGCATGTACCTTAAGGTATAAAAAAGGTGCGCTCACTTGGTCGCTCGAACCCTTGAGTGGGGAGTCCTAGTTGTGGGCAATCCTTCGTCGACGAGAGCCTTTGTCTATACCCTTATAAACCCACATATGAACCGTAGTTGTAGGACCAATAGAAACTACTCTTTTATGTTTTCGTTTATGACCATCGTCATTTGGATCCAGTTGGACCTTTCGTCATGAGGTATGGGCTTGTTAGGCCATTTAAACTGGGACGAGTATGTGCTTTATGGCAATTGGGCCAAAAGCTTCTAAAATGCCCATGGGCCATTTCGTGTTTAGGCCTTTTATCATTTGATGTTGTTTAGCCATGTTATCACAAAAATGTAAACCTGTTGGGCCTTTCAACTAGGACAAGTTTGCACCTCGCAATAGTATGATTGAATGCTTTAAAATGATAATGGGCCGACTTATACATTCCATGCATCACACGCATTTCATGCATCTCATGCATACACGCATCATGTTAACCATTGTGTCTTAAAAGCCATCATAGATATCTGTTGGGTTAGGGATAAGAGAAGACTCGTCAAGAAGAGTTTAGCAAACCTGGATGTCGGGGAAAAAAGGAAACCGAGAAACAGAAAAATTTACGACAAGGATAAAAAGACCATTGTGGAAAAAAAAAGAGAAAAATTGATTGTTTGTTTTAGTCCTTAATAGTTAGGCATAAGTCCAATGATGAAATCGTTTGCTTTAGGGTGAAATCTTATAAACGATAAACTCTTGATGTGCCTTTATCTGATACTTTGAGTAATTGATATATGTTGGACTCGTAAGCACTTGATTACGGTCCTTAGCGGTGAAAACCTGAGTAGTTGGCAAAGTGACTAGTTGAAGAAATTGTAGGTCGGTGAATGACCGTTCGCCTAAATGTCTATCCTGATTTGCCTGTGTTATGATGTGTGGTATGATTGAAAATAAAAGAAAAGTCTCTAAAGAAAAAAATTGAACCACCTATAACCGATAAGCGTGAAGCTACCCATGGGCGAGTATTAGGACCACCATGAGGAGAAATGCTACCTTAAATGGTAGGTGTGTTGAAAAAAAAGAAAGAAAAAAAAAAGAAAAAAAAAGTTCAAAATGAAAGAAAAAAAAGAGACAAAAGAGAAAGAAAACCATACCACATTGAGCACAGAAAAGCAACTGCAGGCATAATTGAGACATCTAGGTTGGTTTGACCCATCGATCCCAGTTTTTTGATGAAATCATTGAGTTGGCTTACCTGGGGATGAATCTGAATAGGAACCTTTGCACACACACACTTTGAGTCTGGCTTAGATCATTTATTCAAAGACTTGGATTTAAGTTGCATTGAATGTTTTGAAGGTTCTCTGGTTTCAATACTGGGCATTCTTTCAGGGCAATAATATGTGTAACTATTGGGACTATTTCGTAGCATGTGATATAATATGGTGATATAGAATTCCATATCATGTGGTCCACCTTGACCTAATGCAAGCAGTGGAGAGCAGAAAGCTAAATCAAGACTGGGGGTGACCAGTCTACCACCTCGCGAATCAGGGGCATAATGAGATATTGAGTCATGGGACCAAAGGAAACTGAGCAATTACTAGAAGAGAATTCACAGAAAGAAACTGTATGCAGCCCCCGGGGGTGACCAAAGACAGTTATACGTGAGAAGCACCGAGGAGCACAAGGAAGACCTAACCCATCAGAATAGGAAATACATCCATGCATACAAGCATACACGTAACACACTTGCACTCATTTTCTATGTTTGTTCTGTTTTGTATTCACAGGTTTTAAAAAGAAGGAGAAAACGGTAAATGTAAGCTAACCAGAATCAGAAACACATCAGCATCATTTTTGGGATGAGTCCTAGGGTCGAGGCCCACATCAGTATCAGTTTTGGGGATGAGTCCCAGGGACGTGGCCCACATCAGCATCAGTTTTGGGGATGAGTCCCGGGGGCGAGGCCAACATCAGCATCAATATCAGTTTTGGGGATGAGTCCCGGGGGCGAGGCCCACATCAGCATCAATATCAGTTTTGGGGATGAGTCCCGGGGGTGAGGCCCACATCAGCATCAATATCAGTTTTGAGATGAGTCCCAGGGTCGAGGCCCACATCAGCATCAATATAAGTTTTGGGGATGAGTCTCAGGGGCGAGGCCCACATCAGCATCAATATCAGTTTTGGGGATGAGTCCCGGGGGTGAGGCCCACATCAGCATCAATATCAGTTTTGGGGATGAGTCCCGGGGGTGAGGCCCACATCAGCATCAATATCAGTTTTGGGGAAGAGTCCCGAGGTCGAGGCCCACATTAGTATCAGTTTTGGGGATGAGTCTCAGGGGCGAGGCCCACATCAGCATCAATATCAGTTTTGGGGATGAGTCCCGGGGGTGAGGCCCACATCAGCATCAATATCAGTTTTGGGGATGAGTCCCGGGGGTGAGGCCCACATCAGCATCAATATCAGTTTTGGGGAAGAGTCCCGAGGTCGAGGCCCACATTAGTATCAGTTTTGGGGATGAGTCTCGGGGGTCGAGGCCCACCTCAGCAGAGTTTTGGAATGAATCCAGGAATGAATTCTAGGGCCGAGGCCCACATCGTCATCATTTTGGAATGAATCCGAGAATGAATCTCAAGGTCGAGGCCCACATTAGCAGAGTTTTGGAATGAATCCGGGAAGGAATCCGAGGATCGAGGCCCACATCATCAGAGTTTTAGGAGGAATCCAGGAATGAATCCCAGGGTCGAGGCCCACATCATCAGAGTTTTGGAATGAATCCGGGAATAAATCCTAGGGTCGAGGCCCACATCATCGGAGTTTGGAATGAATCCGGGAATGAATCCTAAGGTCGAGGCCCATATTATCAGAGTTTTGGAATGAATTTGGGAATGAATCTTAGGGTCGAGGCCCATATCATCAGAGTTTTGGAATGAATCCTAGGGTCGAGGCCCACATCAGTAGAGTTTTGGAATGAATCCTACAGTCGAGGCCCACATCATCAGAGTTTTGGAATGAATCCGGGAATGAATCATAGGGTCGAGGCCCACATCGTCAGAGTTTTGTAATGAATCCGGGAATGAATCCTAGGGTCGAGGCCCACATCAGTAGAGTTTTGGAATGAATCTGGGAATGAATTTCAGGGTCGAGGCCCACATCGCCAGAGTTTTGGAATGAATCCCAGGGTTGAGGCCCACATCGTCAGATTTTTGGAATGAATCCTAGGGTCGAGGCCCATATCAGTAGAGTTTTGGAATGAATCCGTGAATGAATCCCAGGGTCGAGGCCCACTTTATCAACTCGGTTCGAGAATGGACCACCTATCATCAGATCAGTGATTCCTAGAGATCGCAACATCTTGCGGGAACAAAGCCTAGGGGTTGAAGTACCTCGCCACCATATCAACTTAGTTCGAAGCAACAGGCAAGTCAAACGGCAGCTGGCGAGCCAGGTAAGTAAAAATGCATTGCATAAACTTTGATAGGATTGTCATTGTCACACACTGCACAAGTCCCATCAAAGTGGGGGTGACTGTAGGCACTGCATTTTTGCATATAAGTCCTGATGATGAGTCTCGTATGGAGACACTGCCTCTTTAGATTGTGGAAGCCGCGGGAAACGGACGTCGGAAGGAAGAGTCAAGAATTGACATTTTTGTTGGATTTAATTCGCTGGATTAGCTTTGGGTTCGCTTGTTGGACCTCTATTTCAAAACCCAACTTCACCCAAAACCCCGCAAGACACACACCAAGCCCGCCCACCACTAAACCACACACCAAGCCCACTAAATGGACCAAGCCCACACGCCCAAAGACTTAAGCCACACGCCCAATACACCTTCCTAAATAACAAAACACACATTAAACACATGCATAAATCAAGCCAAATCCCATTCCAAAATTAAAGAAAGCCCATGGATCCCTTGCCTAATTAAACCAAATCATATCCCTAACTAAAAAAGAATAAATCAAATTAAATCAAATCACATTCCCTAATTAAAAGATACAAATCAAATCTCATTAAACACATTCCTAATTCAATTAAATTACCTTCCCTAATTAAAAAATATCAAATCAAATAAAATCAAATCATATCCCTAATCAAAAGAGAATAAATCAATCAAATTAAAAGACATTCCTAATTAAAAGATATCCCCATTAATACACAAATCCTTTCCCTATTCGCACAAGGATTATCACTCATTTGCCTATAAAAAGAACCTTTAACCCAACCTTAGAAGCCCTAGCTGATTCTCACGGAAAACACAAGGAAAATATCTCTAGCCGAGACTCACAAAAAATTAACAAACGAAAGAAATAAACCCTTCACCGTTTCACACAACCCACTCACTGCCTTACACAAATCCTCCTTCACGCCTAGCCACTGGCCCATTCACGTAGCAGCCCCAACTTCACTCAAAACCCTTCTCACGCCACCAACCCCTTCACGCACTAGCCCCTCTTTACGCCTAGCCACCTGCCCACTCACGTACCAGCCAGTCACGCCTAGCCTTCATCAGCCCCACAGACCCCTCAACACTTTCAGCCAACCCACACACATATTCACCTCCACTAATGCACAAGACTACCCTTCACAATACACTAAACCCTCCTCACACATGCACACGTAAGTCATCATCACCGACTAAATCTTAGCCCCAATTCACGTACAAAAACAAACACGCAATAGCCCACTGCTTAACAAAAACAACTGCCCAAAATAATCCCCGAATTAACCCAAAACTACACCCTTAAACCTGCAAACTGCACCAGAAAACTGTCCCGTAAAACCCGCAAACCGCAACCAAAACAGTCATACCTTACCCCAAAACAGTAAGCCTAATTCAGGACCAGAAATCACAGCGAAACCTAGTGAAAATAGCAGCCCAAACAGCGAAACATCAAAGGAAAATGTTGAACCAGTGAACCGCAAGAGTTACGGAGCATCACCCTTCCGATGGCCATGTAACGCGCTTTCGAGAGACGACAAAATAGGTTAGACCTGAGGGCACCTTCTTTATTTATTATCTTTTATTTTTATCCATTTTAGTACTTTATTTCGTATGAATATTATAGATTGATGCATGATGTGATTTCCGGATGAACGGAATATGTGTTCTCTCTTGTGGTATATCGGATGGAAACTTGGACGTAAATTCCGTAGCCGAATCCGAATGGACGGTATTGCAGTTTGCACTCGGGATACAATGCAACGTACCACTTGAGAGACACACGTATTTCCTTTCATCCAACCTTGTATTCGAGCATGAGTTAGTCTAGTAGATTATTTATTTATTAAGCTTGATTAGGTCTAGTATGTTATTTATTTTTAAGCATGATTGTGTTACTTCTTTATGCATGATTTAGTGATTTGCTTTTCGCATTAGGAATTTAGTTTACGTTTGCGTTTAAGTGATTATTTATTTATTCTTTGTGTTTGATGATTCAACATGCTCGTTGTGTGATATTGTATGCTTGCCGTTATAATGACTTACTTTTAAAGCATGCAAACTTAGACATAGGATTTACTTTGATGAATGCGAACTAGATCTAAGTTACTCTTGAGCATATATGTTGCGTAGATTCGGTTAAGAAATTGCATAAATCATATCATTACAAGTGGCATAAGTAAGGGACCATTCTGAACCCAATGATTTGAGGTCTTCCCTTGCAAGGGGTGAGTGCGGCCTTAAATCATTTTCCCTGTTCACATCGGGTGGCGACTCCATGTCATTTCTCCGGTGTAGTCCCCCTGTGGGCTACTCCGTACTCCCGACTAGGCCGCGAGCCTGGAACAGCGTCGTCAATTTCTGTGTCCTACAACTATGATTCTCAATAAACCCAGAAGAGGCGTACACAAAACCTGTTAAAGTCCCGGACGACCAAAACCAAAACGTATTGATTGTCGCAAGTACTAGTGATGCAAGTCTCAGGTTAAGACCAAATACACATACCCTGATTCGGATTCCCATAGACACATAGTTATACTACCAATGGGATTCCGAGGGGTCTATCCAGAGTGAAGCTGTTTCCGTACCATCGGTAAACACAACCTCCTATCACACCTGCATAAGTATCCAATACTTAAATATATGAGAACTATGTTGTTACGCTTCCGTATTAAAACAAGTGCAATACTAGTCTATTCTACATTATCGATGCCGAGTCTCGATAATACTACGACTAGGGATATTTAATTATTAAACCGTTATGGATTGATATTGTCTCATATCTTATTAATCCGGAACTATTCATAAGGACTTTTATCATTCATGTATTAAAGTAATCTAATTACGAAATGATAAAATGCAATTTCCATTGTCAAATAGTTAATTTGTACAAAAACCACAATGCCTTTTACAAATAGTGATGCTATGGGTCATAATTGTCAAACAATCTCCCACTTGGCCTATAGCCAGTCACTCAAACATCTAACACCTGAACTATGTACATGTCGCTCAAACTTTTACTGAGGAATAGCTTTCGTCAGCGGATCTGCAATGTTGTCCTCTGATGCGACCTTCTCGATCTTCACATCGCCACGATGTATGATCTCACGAATCAGATGGAAACGTCGAAGAACATGCTTGGATCGTTGATGAGACTGTGGTTCCTTAGCCTGCGCTATAGCCCTGTTATTGTCACGATACAATGGAACGAGCTCAGCTCCTAATGGAACTACTCCTAATCTAATTAGGAATTTACGGATCCAAACTGCCTCTTTTGCTGCTTCAGCTGCAGCAATATATTCCGCTTCTGTTGTTGAATCGGCAATAATCTCTTGCTTAGAAGATTTCCAGCTTACTGCTCCGTTGTTCAAACAAAATATGTACCCGGATTGCGACTTACAGTTGTCTTTATCGGTTTGGAAACTTGCATCGGTATACCCAGTTACCTCAAGTTCTCCATCTCCATAGATTAAGAAAGCATCTTTAGTTCGTCTAAGATACTTAAGGATATTCTTAGCCGCCATCCAGTGACCATCACATGGATCGTCCTGATAGCGACTACACATGCTCAAAGCAAACGAGACATCAGGTCGCATACATATCATGGCATACATGATTGATCCGACTGCTGAAGCGAACGAGATCCAACTTATGTTGTCTCTCTCATCTTGAGTTTTAAGACACATGTCCTTAGATAGAGTGACGCCATGTGACACTGGTAACAGTCCCCTCTTGGACTGATCCATGTTGAATCTTTTCAACACTTTGTCAATGTACGTACTCTGGGAGAGTCCAATCAGCTTTCTAGATCTATTCCGGTAGATCTTTATTCCTAGAATAAAGGCTGCTTCTCCCAGATCCTTCATGGAGAATTTTAAAGAAAGCCAAGCTTTCACCGATTGTAGCATGGAAATGTCATTGCCAATAAGCAATACATCATCAATGTAAAGGACAATGAATGTCAGTGCACTCCCACAAACCTTCTTATATACACAAGAATCATCCTCGTTTTGAACGAAATCATTTTATTTTATGATCTCATCAAAACATTGGTTCAAAGAACGCGATGCTTGCTTCAATCCATAAATGGATCAATTTAACTTACAAACCTTGTTTGCAAGTCTTGGTACGATAAAATCATCAGAATATTGCATATAAACTTCCTCCAAAAGGTTTCCGTTAAGGAAAGTGGTTTTGACGTCCATTTGCCATATCTCATAATCGAAATATGCAACAATAGCAAGCATTATCTGAATGGATTTAATCATGGTAACGGGTGAAAAAGTTTCTTCGTAATCGACACCATGTCGTTGACGATACCCTTTCGCTACAAGCCTAGCTTTATACGTTTGAAGGTTGCCATCCATATCGGTCTTCTTCCTGAAGACCCATTTACAACCAATAGGCTTTACGCCTTCTGGTGCATCAACTAGTGTCCAAACTTGGTTGGTGTACATGGAATCTATTTTGGACTACATGGCCTTTTGCCATAAAGCAGAGTCGATATCTTGTATCGCTTCTTCATACGTAGCTGGCTCGTTATCCTCAATAAGATTGATTTCTACATGAGGTGAGATCAGAAACCCATACCTCTCAGGTTGTTTTCTGACTCTCTCCGATCTACGTGGCTCTTGTGTATTCGAAGATTGTGGTACAGTCTCATCTCTGATAAGCTGTTCATGTTCCGTTAAGGATTTTGTTCCAGGAACAGTATCACTCCGATTTTCATCGAGTTCTACTTTTCTCCCACTAATCACTGTATTTAGGAATTCCTTCTCAAGGAAAACCGCATGTAGAGCAACAAATACTTTGTTCTCTTGTGGGTGATAGAAGTAATCCTTTGGTTTCCCTAGGATATCCTACAAATAGGCATTTATCCGATTTGGGTTCAAGTTTGGTACCTTCCAAACATTTAACGTATGCCCAGCAACCCCAAATCTTCAGGAATGAGAAACACGGTTTCTTTCCTGTCCATATCTCATACGGAGTCTGTTGAACAGACTTTGACGGAACCTTATTCAAAATAAGTATTGCACTGTTTAATGCATATCCACATAAGGAAAAAGGTAGCTCTGTGCGACTCATCAAAGACCTTACCATGTCCAACAAAGTTTGGTTTCTCCGTTCGGACATACTATTTAATTGAGGTGTTCCAGGAGGAATCCACTATGAAAGAATACCATGTTCTTTCAAGTAATTGAGAAACTCATTGCTTAACTATTCGCCACCATGGTCCGATCGTAATGTCTTAATACTTTTGTCGGTCTGTTTTTCTACTTCATGTCAAAACTCTTTGAATTTCTCAAAGGTTTCCGACTTGTGTCTCATAAGATACACATAACCATAACACGATGCATCATCCATAAAGGTTACGAGGTATTAATATCCACCTCTAGCCTGGCTAGACATGGGCCCACAAACGTCACTATGAACAAGGGCTAACAGTTCGGTGGCACGTGCACCTTTTCCACTAAAAGGTGTTTTAGGCATTTTGCCTAATAAACAAGATTCGCAGATGTTATATGAATTTGGATCAAATCCGTCCAAGTACCCACTCTTCAAAAGTGTTGATATGCGAGTCTTATTTCTGTGTCCCAGACGACAATGCCACATATAAGTTTCATCTTTGTTACTTAATTTAAGCCTTTTGCTTGTTACATTATATGTTAGATATTGATTTATATTCAAAATATAAAGACCATTATTTACATCAGCACTGCATATCTCCATATCATTTTTATACATAAAACACCCAGTGTTTCTAAATACAAAAGTATACCCACATTGGGCTAATGAAGATACAGAAATAATATTCCTAGTCAAACTAGGTACAAAATAACAATCTGAAAGTCTAAGTACATGCCCTGAGGGCAGTTCCAAAACATAAGTCCCAACTGCCAAAACGGCGACTCGAGTCCCATTTCCAACGCGGAGGTCGATCTCTCCTGAAGCCAGTCTCCTGCTAATCTACAGATCCTGCACATCAGTACATATATGAATACACAACCAGAATCAAAAATCCAATTTTTAAAACTAGAAGTAGACATGTTTATTTCTATAACAAAACATATCGGAAGTCGTGCCTTGCCCGTTTTGATTTCCTTCATGTACGCCTTGTACTCACGGCAGTCACGCTTCTAGTGACCCCGCTTGCCACACTGCAGGCATACATCTTGGGATTTATCCTTTGCCTTCCCCCAGAAGACTTTGATGATTTAGCCATGCCTTTCTTCGTCTTATTCTTTACACCTCCAGTCGCCTTAGGCCAAGCCCTCGAAGACTGAGATGTTGAAGCGAAGTGCGCTTCGCACTTTTTGCCCTTCAGGAGCTCTTTTTCTGCTTCGCGTAGTATTGACATTAACTCTCCAAGAGTATTGTCTTGGTTCATCATATTGTAGTTCATGATAAACCCGCTTCAGTTGTCAGGAAGAGACTGTAAGATCAAATCTATAGAAGTCTTAGCCTCGAAGACTATGCCCAGCTGTCCCAGCTGTTCGATGTCAGTAATTATCTGCGACACATGGTGCTTGACAGATGTACCCTCTGACATACGAGCGTGAAAGAGCTTCTTCTGCAACTCATACCTCTGCGATATAAGATTAGATCGATGAAGATCATGCAACTTCGCCATCATTTCATAGGGATCCAATCCCTTGTTCTGACGACGGAATTGTGGAGTCAGAGCAGCAAGCATTACAGATTGAGCAGTTGAGTTGTCATCGCTATGAGTCTTCCAAAGCTCAAGCTCAAGCAACTGCTCATTTCCGGGTTTAGGCCCAAGAGGTCTCTCTATAGTGCAGAGCAACTTCTCAGCCCCCAGGACTATCCTGAGGTTCATATCCCAGTCTGAAAAGTTCGACCCGTTAAAGAAATTTTCGCCCATGACGATGTCCCTAACGTTGATCTTTTCTACCATCTTAATTGCAATAGTCAAACTATTCAATTAATGATATATGGGTACAGTCTAACTGTTACAAGAAAAATAATAAAATATTATTCCAACTAATAAATATATAAAATTGACGAAATAATTTGAAAGCGCTTTATGCCAAGTATTTGAACGAAATTTCAAATTCAATACTGGCCTACCACTATTTTTCGGCGAGCCTCTAACCCTCTGTTGAGTACTCGGGAAACCTAGTTTCCTAGTGGGCTAGGATCCCGTTAAATAAAACACAACCTTGACTTTGGCCAGCAAGCTGTATGATATTTAACTAGGTAGATCTCTAAGATCAATTGGATCTCATCCAATTCCTAGATCCGGTAGGTGGACCTCCAACTCCGAAACATATATATAATATAAATGCTAATATATCCAATATATTTTCCTAACCTTTTCCTCTGAATCAACTAAGCCTTGGCTTTGGCTCAACAAGCTTAATGATTCCAGTTAAGCGGGACCCATTGACTTTGGAAAGCTTCGTAATCGATGTCGATGAACAAAAAGTGATATTGACTTTGGCCAAAAAATCACAACTTGGCCAAGTCATACGATATGGAACAAAGCCTTCATGATTCAAACACATCCGCGATGGACAAAGGTCTTGACTTTGGCCAACAAACCAATGCCAATCTTGGATCTTGAGAATGAATCACTCAATGGAAGGAAAACGCTTAATATTTATTAAAGGTTTTTCGCGTAATTGGCAACCAATTAATTATCTTTGATTAGGTCTCATCATACACCCTTAAGCAGGCATTCTAAAAGCATAATAAGGCACGATAAATAAATTAATAATGATATACGGATGGATATCTCACAAATTGTTCCTAGAACAAATCACTCCATTTCCTCTCCCCGGCTAGCACTATTCTAACTTCTACCCAATTACATAATACAATAAAGAAACCTCATTAACATTGAGGGGAATTGGTGAGAAGAGAATTACAAAGAATCGAGAGATAAAGGCTGGACACGCAGGTCCAATTTAATAAATTCTAAATTTATTACAACAATTTCCAAAATTACCCTCACCCATCTAATATCCATCCGATATACATTATTCATACAACACATCCATGTATTCACACAAAGCATGTTATTCAATCAATCTAATCAAATTAATTAATCTTTGAATTAAGTGATCATCCAATGTTCAAACAACGATTTGATTTGCGCGAGTCCAACTCGTTTAAGAATAAGCACTCCAAGTGCGTATTCTTGAATTATATCGAACTAAATTTTAAATCTGATTTAATTTGTATTCAATACTAATTCTTTATTTAATTCCAAATTAAATAATTACACTTTTAATGCGCCTTTGCGACTTAGATTCTAAATCTAATCTTAATGGGTCTCAAAGCCCAATTAACATCCAATGTCAATTTAATTAAAGTACAATGGGCTTTCAATTAATTTCTTAAGGCATGGACTTTGGCAACCAAAGCCCAATAAGGAATCACCATTTTGCCGTAAAGTTAATTTTGGCCCATTAGGCCGAATTAATTATTTAAAGGCCCATTTGTTATATTTGGACTTAATGGTATGGTTTAGGCCAATTTGGATCCAATCCAATTGTCCTAAACCAACTTGGCCCAACCAAGCCCATTAGGCCCAAATACAACAACTTTAGCCCAATTCCAAATTAAGCCTAATTAATTAAATTCTAATATTCCAAATTTCACAATTTAATTAATTAAAGTGTTTATCCATAATTAATTATTCAAATTAACTTTTCCAAAATACCAATTTACATAATTAATCATGCTTTATTATATTCAATACATGTCCAACATTATTGAAACAAAATCAAGTCATTAACATGCTCCCAAGGTCACGACAATATGATATTTTTATATCCGATTTTGATTTCAATCCAATTAAATCACAAACCAATATATATCATGTCTTTAAACACATCCAATGGTCTAAAAAATAAAAATTACCATGATCTACAAAAGGGTTCATATTCGGCCAAGCCTCAATATTTGGGGAAAATTAATCCAATTAATTTTTCATAAAAATTAATTTTTCATAAAATTGATCATGCATAACTGTAAGTAAACATAATCTAAGCATACTCAAACAAACAATTTGAACAAATCATGCTCAAATCAAAAATATCCAAATCAAGATTATTAACCCTAAATTCAATTTCATGCTCAAATAGGCGCTCTGATACCATTGAATGTGTTACTTGTAATTTTTTCTTAGTGCTAGCACACATTAAATCATACAAAGGTGATAAGGAAACCTTCCCTAGAGTTCAAAATCTCAAAGTTCAAAGCTTGGAGCTTGACACTCAACCTTGAAGGAGCTTCGAACAACTTCAAAGAGAGCAAAGTTTTGAACTCTACACATCCATCTAACCGATCAAAGTGAGTATATTTCCGCTATACTCCTTTCCGTATTCACATGATTTCATGCTTAATATGATCTTGGTTTGACCTTAGAAACCCAACAAGCAACTCATGCATCCATATGATACACCAAGCGGACGGATCTTCGCTAGTAGCCTATGAGATCCGTTACCCCACTTAAGGGAAGATCATATCATCATGCTAGTCTCTCCGCTTTATGAACGCCCAGATTATTCACAAAACTATGACTAGGAACGTTTGAGAGTAATGATTCTCATAAAGCGTGGAAGCCATCATCTTATTACTCCAAGGGCTTTATTATAGTGTTTGATGATTCATTTAATTTATGTAAGACACGTATAATAAAGATTGCCATTTTATTAATTAATGAAAAATATTATAAATACATGTACATATAGCCCATCCATAAGTTGGGTATAGGGCATATCCCTTACAATCTCCCACTTGCACTATAGCCAACTAGTATGAATTTGGACACCATACTCTTTAGTGTGCCTATCATGCTTTTGTTGAGTCAGCCCTTTAGTCAGAGAATCTGCAAGATTATCTTATGTGGGTATTTTCTCTATAATAACTTACTCAACAATCTCCCTAATGAGATGAAATCGCCTGAATACATGCTTGGATTTCTGGTATGACCTTGGTTCCTTTGATTGAGCAATGGCGCCCATGTTGTCACAGTACATCGTGACACCGCGGGAAGTACTTCCAGCTCCGTGATGAACTTCTTTATCTAGACTGCTTCTTTAGCTGCCTTAGATGATGGAATATACCCGACTTCAGTGGTGGAATCCGCTGTAGTTGACTGTTTTGAGCTTTTCCAACTGACAGCACCGCAAGTCAAAGTAAATAAATATCATGTTTGTGATCTGCTGTCATCCCTATCGGTCTGAAATCTCGCATCATAGTAACCAATGACTTTCTGCTCAGAACAATCTCCGTATGTCAAAAACATATCCTTAGTTCTTCTCAGATACTTGAAAATTGTTTTGACAGCTGCCCAGTATTGCTCACCAGGATTTGACTGATACCTGCTCGTTATGCTAAGAGCATAAGAGACATTAGGTCTTGTACATAGCATGGCGTACATGATCGATCGTATTGTTGAAGCATAAGGGATCCTACTCTTACGCTCTCTATCTGAAGGAGTATATGGACATTGCTCCTTATATAATTTGATTCCATGACAAGTAGCTAAATTACCTCTTTTGGAATCTTGCATTTTGAATCTTTTCAAAACTTTATCTATGTATGTAGATTGAGAAAGTCCTAACAACCCCTTAGATCTATTACGGGAGATCTTAATGCCGAGGATGTAGGCTGCTTCTCCCAAATCTTTCATGGAGAAATTCTGAGATAACCATTGCTTGGTGGCTTGCATCATGGGAATATCATTCCTGATGATTAATATGTCATCGACATATAATACAAGAAATACAACAGCACGCCCACTACTTTTCCTGTAAACACAAGGCTCGTCTACATTTTTGATGAAGTCAAATTCTTTGATTGTCTCATCAAATCGTATATTCCAACTTCTGGAGGCTTGCTTGAGTCCATAAATGGATCGTTTAAGCTTGCATACTTTATTATGATCATCCTTAGATGCAAACCCCTCAGGTTGTGTCATATAGACTTCCTCTACGAGTTTCCCATTAAGGAAAGCTGTTTTGACATCCATCTGCCAAATCTCGTAATCAAAGTGTGCAGCTAGTGCCAGTAAAATTCGAATGGACTTTATCATTGCAACAGGCGAGAAGGTTTAGTCATAGTCAATTCCTTGGATTTTTCTATAACCTTTCGCCACCAACCTAGCCTTATAGGTTTGGATGTTACCTTCTTCATCAGTTTTACGCTTTTAAATCCACTTACAGCCTATGGTTTTATCCCTTCAGGTGCATCCACTAAGTCCCAGACTTGATTTTGATACATAGAATCTATTTCGGATTTCATGGCCTCAAGCCACTTGACTGAATCAATGTCATACAATGCTTCGTCATAACTGGTGGGATCGTCATTATCAATGACCTGATAATGTTCCTCATCAATATGGAAACCATATCTTTCAGGCTCATATCTTTCCCTACTAGACCTTCTAAGTTCATAACCTTGTGGTTGTTCCGTCGCTGCCCTTTTGAAGGGCCTGGGGTTTAGTTATATGTTAGTTTATTCTTCTCGTACCTCATCGAGGTCAAGTCTACTCCCACTATATTTCTTGAGAAGGAATTCATTCTCTAGAAATTTAGCATTTCATTAGACAAATGTTCTTTGTTCATTTAGAACGTAGAACACGTATGATCTTGAGTTCAAGGCATATCCAACAAACTTACATTTAACTGCCCTATCATCATATTTTTCAGTTTGTGTGAGCTTAACATATGCGTCACATCCCCAAACTCTTAGATAACTAAGACTATGACGTTTCCCAGACCATAACTCATAAGGTGTTTGACTAACAGTCTTGGAAGGAACTTGGTTTAGTAGTAGTGTTGCAGTTTCTAAAGCAAGACCCCAAAATGAAATAGGTAGATCCGTGTCTGGCATCATTGATCAGACCATATCTAATAATGTTCGATTTCTCCTTTCGGAGACCCCATTATGCTGTGGAGTTCCCGGAGGAGTCCACTGGGAAACAATGCCATTTTCTCTCAAGTAATCTTGAAATTCACCGCTTAAGTATTCACCAAGTCGGTCAGACCTTAGTGACTTAATACTTTTATTAAGTTGGTTTTCTACTTCAGCTTTGAAGTCTTTGAATTTCTCAAAGGCTTCATATTTGTACCGCATAAGGTACACATACCCATATCGCGAGTGATCATCGATAAAGGTAATGAAGTAGGAGAATCCACCTCTAGCGGTGACTGACATTGGTCCGCATACATCAGAGTGTATGAGTTCTAATGTCTTCGATGCACGCTGTCTTTTACCTTTGAAGGGTAATTTGGTCATTTTACCAAGTAAACAAGACTCACAAGTTCCATAAGGTTCATATTTGAAGGGTCTGAAATACCCATCATTATGTAGGTTATTTAATCTTGTTTCATTGATATGACTTAAACGACTGTTGCATAGAAGTGATTCATTGAGATTATTCGAGTTAACGTTGTATATATTTGTAATTCTACGTGTCAAAAAAAAAAAACTTTTTTTAAGGGGCCGTGACACATTTTTTTCAGCATTTCTTCTCTTCCATTTTTTCTTTCTTTCTCTTTCCTTATTTTCTCCCAAATACTCTCTCTCTCAACTTAATCTTTAAACTGCCGCCGCCGATTCACCACCGGTAACCTCCACCACGCGCCGGACCACCAGAAATCTACCGCCGTCAGCTTTCCAGATCCGCCGAGATCGACGCCATCGGACGTCAGACGCGCCGCCACGCTCCGTCTGAAGGGAGCGACTCGTCGCCGTCGTTTCTGCATTTTTCGCCCATCTCCGCTCACTTCTGACTGCCACCTCCGGCGAGTGGGTACTTTTCAGGCCGAGATCTTTCCAACGCCAGTGGTCACTTCCTGATCCGACATCGTTTGGGTTGTTTTCCGTATTGCAAGTACCGGTAATTCGAGATTTGTACTGGAAGTTGAGATCCGACCGTTGGATCGGCGATTCGAACGTATCAGATTGTTGCTCTCGATTATACGAGTGTTTTAGTATATATATCCACCGTTGAAAGTATCTGGTTGTGGGGCCCAATTTTTGGTAGTAGGGCCCGATTTTCGTTGTGGGGCCCGCTTGTCTCGTTAAGAGTATCAGCAAGTTCCGAAGCCGTTCTTCGTTGTGATCCTTGAGATGTTGCTGACCAGTGGATTTTTCTTGAGAGGTTTGGAGATCGTTGGAGCTCGGTATGTGATTATTATCATTTTGGGGGGGTGTAAATGATAGAATTGGAAAGTTTTGGACATAATTGTAAATTTGCATAATTAAGAGGGTAAAATTGTAAATTCTGGCTTTTAGGGGATAAATAGTAATATTTAAGAATTGTAGGACTATTTGGGCATATTAGAAAGTTTAGGGGTTAAATCGTAATTTTGGATAATTGAAGGACTTGATCGTAATTTTATATTTTTCAGATTCTTAGCGAGGAGATAGATATATTAAGGGCTTTTGCATGGATAGAGGTAAGTACACTCTGTGGTGATTCTCTTAACATAATTGTTTGATGATTGATGGTTGTTGTGAGAGTCGGTATATATATATATAAATATATTGGTATAATTATATATAAATATTTTGTTATATATATATTTACATATTTGTGAGATATTATATTGAGATATTAAAAGCATGATAAATATGAAATCATGATTGTTGAGATGAGATTGATGGATTTGATGTGAGATGTGAGTGTGTTTGATGATGTGTGTTGTTGTGCTATGCTGCCGGGTTTTGTATAATAGTGGTCGGATTTGAGATGATGTGATGATACATCAGATGATATGAGATGATCAAAACCTTAGGAGTTGTGATGAGGTACTCTTCCATTGGTTTTTGATTTGGGGGTATACGGGGACTCCCCCATTGGTTATATTTCACTCACATTTTGCGAGTTGTTATGGTTGGAAACCTTGGGAGTTGTGATGAGGTACTCTCACATTGGTTTAAATCCTCTGTTATACTAAACCTGGATTAGCAACCATGTTTGATGGATGTTTGTATTGTTGTGGGATGATTGTTGTGATGATATATAATGTTATTTTCATATATTGTATTATAATATAAATATATATATATATACATATATATATATTTATATATGTTTGTTGGAAATTGATTGAGTAATCGATAGCATGAGAACATAATGGTGAATACTAATTTGAGATATAAATTGAAATATTGCGTACTATGTGATTTTGAGATTGGTTGATGGATGAAATGAGATGAGATGTGTTGTTGTGAGTATGTTCTGCCTGAGATAGCTGTTATATATCTGAACTGATATTTTCATATATTAATTACCATATATTTTATATATATATGTTCCTTATTTGTTGGTGAGGTCATGTTGAGAGAATGATTGTTTACTTGCTGAGCGTTTTAAGCTCACTCCCCTATTCCCCAAACATTCCAGGTAATTCACGAGCACAGTAGGAGCAGTACCAGATTTGGATCCACGTGCCACAGTTGTATTTTCGGGTTGGTCCAGACATTTGAGTCGTCACTTGTATATTATGGAGATGTGTTGTAAACCATGTTTTTGATGTATATTCCATGTATTTGAAATTTATGATGTATTATTGTATGAAATCAAATGGTGGGTTTGACATATATCTTGCTCGAGCTGAAGTTGATCGCGGACCTCTTTCTAGGGTTGGGCCCGCCCTAGGGAGGGGGTCGTGACAGATTTGGTATCAGAGCTTAGGGTTTTAGGTTCTGTAGACATATTGCATTAGATAAGGGTATTAAAATGGTAGATTTGTGTCCGTAGTTAAATGTCTGGACGTGGCCGTGGTACTGGTACTCAACGTGGGAGAGGGATAGCGTGACGATGCGTGAAAATTGTCGAGGAATAGTATAGAAAGACCTCACACTTAGTCGATAGATCTTGAATTTGATATAGCTTATCTGGTATTCCGCTGATTTTGATGATATTGATGGTTCTAGACTTATACATCCAGTAGTTCTGACAAGTTGCCCACATCAATGTTCCTGTAGTTGTATCTGACGTGATTTCTATGGTTGTACCTAACATGAACCTCTGTCGCAGTTATAACATCGTTGTGAGTTAGTAGGTCGAAGACATTAGACCTTGGTGTTCGAGAGATGAGAAAGAAGACTTTGTTGATACTCATATTTAATTAAACAATATTTATGATTACATTATGGAATATAACAACTTGGTTGCGTTACAAGGACAGGATCATCTTCGAATTGATAATCTTCCCATTGATGTTTCGCACGTAGAGACATAGGAATGAGGCCATCGATGATTTGGATTTCGAGACTGTTAGGAAACTTGATTTTGTTGTAGCCCTGAACGATACTTCTATATGACTCTTCGATAGTAGTGAAGAGTTGTCAGTCTTTATCATTGGTATTGCTTTCTAGACTTTGACGGATTGAGTCTGCGGAGAGAGCTCTAAGATCATATGAATGGTGGAAAGTAATATCTTCTGGGAAAATATCATCGTAATCATAGTAAGCTCTAAGCTTCGGTCAATATGGCCAACTAATGAGTCTCCAATCAGTGAGTTGACGTGATGGTATGATTCTTATGAGATGAATTGGGTGGTAAACGATTGAATAGTCATCTGACCATTCTGGAGTAATGGTTTCGATCCAGACAGTAATACTTTTGTGTCGTTTATACCATCGATGTAAAATATTACTGATGAAAGGAGGAAGCTCACTTAGGTTGGCTTCTGAGATACCATGATAGTTGGGATGGATTGGACTTGGTCCAAGAATAAACTCATTTAGGAAACCAAGTTCAAACAAGGTGCCGAGACTCCACTGGCAATGATTGAAGAAATCATGGCTATTGATGAAAACTGTGGAATGGAATCTGTGATACCCACAGTGAACAATCGCATTATTATTTTTATATTGGATTAAACCATCTGTTTTTCCATTCCAAATGGTTCTAAGAATGTAACACCATCTCAAGAAGTTTGTAGGAACTCTTGCCATGATATCCATTGCAATCTCTTTGGGCAAAAGAGCGGGTGGAGCTTCATTGAGACATTTGTAAATATCTCTCCAAAGATCTCGAACATATTTGGAGTCTATAACTGCTCGATCTGTGACTGGCCATTTACAAAGCTTTTGGTATATCACCTTCGCTCTGGTAGATTTTGAGCATGGGTTAGGATTGGCAGAGGAGGATGCCATGAAAGAAATTTGAGTAATTCCTTAAGAACATATGCATCTTTTATAGGAAGAGATATCTATAATTCTCCATGATTAGATACTTTCACAGTATTCATGCATAATTGGTAAGGATAATAATTATCGCGATGATAAGAGGTAAAACATGAATGTGAGGGACCTGCGAATCCTCTTTTTAGTAGTGGGAATCTTAAGATGATGGATTATGCGTAAACTTCCAAAAGTTCTTTACAGATGTTGTTTGAGTATGACCCATTGGTGGAGCCCTTTTCTTTTGGAGACAGGATAGCTGGTTTGTAAGTGCGGTACATGTTAGAATAATAATAATTGGGGGCATTATTCATATGATGGTGAGTGTGAGATGTATAATGATCGTTAGAGTTTGAAATATTTTTCCACTGAGAAAATTTGAATTTTGGAGATAGACACGTTGGATAGAGTTTCTAAGTGACTATGTTGGATAGAGTTTCTAAGGGACTAGATTGTACTATTGATTATCATTCTTGAAAGGTCAATGAAGTTACTGATACACCGAGTAGGAAGAATGTGATTAATTTTTAGAGTTAGACAGAGAATTTTTGAGAAGATGACATTGGTAAGTTTGACTTTTGGAATGTTCGATAGTAGGAGTATTCTGGTCAATATGAAGGTTCGACACACTGTTAGATAGATTTATTATAGCACAAGTGATTTAACCAATATGGAAAAGGGAGAACATATATTGGAATGAATGAAATTACTACTTTCAGATTGAGTTCAGAGAATGTATAATTATTAATGATAAAGTCGTGATACCATATACTAGAAAACTCAAGTGGGAGATCTTGGATGAGACACCCGATAATCATTATTATATGAAATTTGAGAGCACTAAGATGTATAAAAATCTAAAGAAGACTTATTGGAGGTTGTGAATGAAGAGAGAGATTTAAGTTTTATACCTCGGTGTTTAGTTTGTCAGTAGGATAGGAGAGCATCAACAACCAGTTGGATTACTCCAGTCTTCAACTAGACCTGAGTGGCCATGGGAAAATATCGTGATGGATTTTATGGTACGACTATCGAGGACACGGTTTGGTTATGATGCAATTTTGTGTAGTAGTGGATCGATTGTCTAGGTTTGCTCATTTCCTACCGATTCGAGTTACGTGGGGACCAGAGAGACTAGCAGAACTGTATGTGGAGCAGATTGTGCGGTTACATGGTGTACCCTTATCGATTGTATCGGATAGAGTTGTCGGATTTACTTCTCATTTTCGGGAGAGTTTCTGGAAGACTTTCGGATCAAAGATTTCTACGAACACCTTATTCCACCCTCAAACTGACGGTCAGTCAGAGCGGATTATTCAGACGTTAGAAGATCTGTTGAGATTGTGTGTTTTGATATAAATGGGAGTTGGGGTGAACATTTGCATTTGATCAAGTTTGCCTATAACTATAGCTTTTTGACTAGAATTGGCATGACTCTATTTGAGGCTTTACGAGAGAGGCGATTTAAGACTTTTGTTTGTTGGGGCGAGGTTGGAGATGGACAGATTCTTAGCTCAAACTTGGTAGATATGACATCTGAGGATCAGGTTGATCCGAGCGAGACTGTTGGTTGAGTAGAATCGATAAAAGAGTTTTGTAAACAGTATGAGGTATGATGATCGAGTACCAAATTGGGGATACAGTATTCTTGAAAATTTCTTATTGGGAGGGAGCATTGAGGTTTGGTCGGAAGAGAACGTCTTCTTCGAGCTGTAATGGTTCTTTTGAGATTTTGAAGAGAGAGGGAAAAATGACGTATCGTCTAGCATTACCATCGGAATTAGAAATGGATTCATAAAGTGATTCGTATATTCGTTCTAACGAAGTTTGTACCAGACTATTGTCACATTTTAGAAAGTTAACCGTTGGGCCTGAACAAGAGCTTGACATACGAAGATCAGCCCGTGGAGATCATAGATCAAAAGATTCGAGAGTTGAGATCCAGATGTATTTCTCTTGTAAAGATTTTGTGGACTAATCATCACATTCAGGATGCGACTTGGGAAGTGGAACATGATTTGAAGGAGAAATTCCAGAACTATTTAAGGATTTAGAAATTTCGGGGACGAAATTTTTGTAAGGTGGGTAGATGGTAGATTGTATACTACGTGTCAAAAAAAAACTTTTTTTAAGGGGTCGTGACACATTTTTTTTCAGCATTTCTTTCTCTTCCATTTTTTCTTTCTTTATCTTTCCTTCTTTTCTCCCAAATACTCTCTCTTCTCAACTTAATCTTTAAACTGCCGCCGCGATTCCACCGACGGTAATCCTCCACCATGCGCCGGACCACCAGAAATCTGCCGCCGTCAGCTTTCCAGATCCGCCGAGATCGACGCCATCGGACGTCGGACGCGCCGCCATGCTCCGTCTGAAGGGAGCGACTCGTCGCCGTCGTTTCTGCATTTTCCGGCCATCTCCGGTCACTTCTTACTGCCACCTCCGGCGAGTGGGTACTTTTCAGGCCGAGATCTTTCCAACGCCATTGGTCACTTCCTGATCCGACATCGTTTCGGTTGTTTTCCGTATTGCAATTACCGGTAATTCGGGATTTATACTGAAAGTTGAGATCCGACCGTTGGATCGGCGATCCAAACATATCAGATTGTTGCTCTCGATTATACGAGCGTTTTAGTATATATATCCACCGTTGAAAGTATCTGGTTGTGGGGCCCAATTTTTGGTAGTGGGGCCCGATTTTCGTTGTGGGGCCCGCTTGTCTCGTTAAGAGTATCAGCAAGTTCCGAAGCCGTTCTTCGTTGTGATCCTTGAGATGTTGCTGACCAGTGGATTTTTCTTTGAGAGGTTTGGAGATCGTTGGAGCTCGGTATGTGATTATTATCATTTTGGGGGTGTAAATGATAGAATTGGAAAGTTTTGGACATAATTGTAAATTTGCATAATTAAGAGGGTAAAATTGTAAATTCTGGCTTTTAGGGGATAAATAGTAATATTTAAGAATTGTAGGACTATTTGGGCATATTAGAAAGTTTAGGGGTTAAATCGTAATTTTGGATAATTGAGGGACTTGATCGTAATTTTATATTTTTCAGATCTTAGCGAGGAGATAGATATATTAAGGGCTTTTGCATGGATAGAGGTAAGTACACTCTGTGGTGATTCTCTTAACATAATTGTTTGATGATTGATGGTTGTTGTGAGAGTCGGTATATATATATAAATATATTGGTATAATTTATATAATATATATATATAATATATATATATATATTGTTATATATATATTTACATATTTGTGAGATATGATATTGAGATATTAAAAGCATGATAAATATGAAATCATGATTGTTGAGATAAGATTGATGGATTGATGTGAGATGTGATTGTGTTTGATGATGTGTGCTGTTGTGCTATGCTGCCGTGTTTTGTATAATAGTGGTCGGATTTGAGATGATGTGATGATACATCAGATGATATGAGATGATCAAAACCTTGGGAGTTATGATGAGGTACTCTTCCATTGGTTTTTGATTTGGGGGTATACGGGGACTCCCCCATTGGTTATATTTCACTCACATTTTGCGAGTTGATATGGTTGGAAACCTTGGGAGTTGTGATGAGGTACTCTCACATTGGTTTAAATCCTCTGTTATACTAAACCTGGATTAGCAACCATGTTTGATGGATGTTTGTATTGTTGTGGGATGATTGTTGTGATGATATTATAATTATGTTATTTTCATATATTGTATTATAATATAAATATATATATATATACATATATATATTTATATATGTTTGTTGGAAATTGATTGAGTAATCGATAGCATGAGAACATATTGGTGAATACTAATTTGAGATATAAATTGAAATATTGAGTACTATGTGATTTTGAGATGGGTTGATGGATGAAATGAGATGAGATGTGTTGTTGTGAGTATGTTCTGCCTTAGATAACTGTTATATATCTGAACTGATATTTTCATATATTAATTACCATATATTATATATATATTTATATTCATATTTTGTTGGTGAGGTCATGTTGAGAGAATGAGTGTTTACTTGCTGAGCTTTTTAAGCTCACTCCCCTCTTCCCCAAACATTCCAGGTAATTCACGAGCACAGTAGGAGCAGTACCAGATTTGGATCCACGTGCCACAGTTGTATTTTCGGGTTGGTCCAGACATTTGAGTCGTCACTTGTATATTATGGAGACGTGTTGTAAACCATGTTTTTGATGTATATTCCATGTATTTGAAATTTATGATGTATTATTGTATGAAATCAAATGGTGGGTTTGACATATAGCTTGCTCGAGCTGAAGTTGATCGGGACCTCTTTCTAGGGTTGGGCCCGCCCTAGGGATGGGGTCGTGACAATATTAGAGGTTGAACATCCTTGTTAGTTTGTAAGACATAGATACCATTATTCAAAATAACATCTCCATATTTTATTTCATTAAATAAATATAACATTCATTAAACTATTAGGCATGAAAAGCCTTTATTACATAAAGAAGAAATTGAAATGATGTTCTTTACTAGAGAAGGTACAAAAACACAATCTTCTAAGTCTAAAACTAAACATTCGGAAAAACTAATCAATAAGTCCACATGCACAATGCAGCCAATTTTGCTCCATTACCCATGCGTAAGTCAACCTCTCCATGACGTAGTCTCCTACTATTTCTCAGGCCCTGCACATTGTTACACAAGTGAGTCCCACAACCGATGTTAAGCACCCAAGTAGAAGGTTCAGAGTTTTGAGAATATAGTTCAATCATATACAACATACCTGAAGCATTGGGCTTCTTGGCCTCTTGGGCTTCCCTAGCTTCCATGGCTTTAAAGGATCTGCATTCTTTCTTCCAATGACCTTTCTTTCCACAAAAGAAAATTTTCCCCTATCCTTTTTTCTTCTAAACCTTACCATTGGGCTTTAGGTGATCTGGAGCCTTGGCCTTGGCCTTAATTTTCTTTGGTCCTCGTGGCTTCAGGTCTATACCCGTAAGCACGACGGAGGTTTTAAGCTCCTATTTCAAGTCCTTCTCTGCTTGCTTTATTAGGTTGTGCAATTCTGCTAAAGTAATTTCTTTATTAGACAGATGAAACTGCATAATAAAGTTAGAGAAGTCTTTTGGTAAGGACTGAAGAATTAGATTGTGAACTATCTCATGATCCATGATGAACCCGAGGTTGGCCAATTTTTCAATGTGGCCAATCATCTTAAGCACATGTCCACTAACAGATCCTTCCTTATACCTTTTTGAAATAAGGCACATGACACTTGGAATCTCACGTTATGAACGGAAGTTGCATACAACTCCTTCAAGTGAAAGATGATGGTTTGAGCATCTATATCTTCGTGAGCTTTCTGAAGTTCGTCCGACATAGAGCTAAGCATTAAGAGAGAATGTTAAAATTAGGAATATATTTTCATTAATGTTTCATAATAACATTGGATTTTAATATTATGAAGTTGCTCCAACTCAATATTTTTAAAATTTTAAGCAAATCACATCAACCCCAATATAATGGATTTCTTGTATCACTCATACTAGGGCCGGTTGTTATAAAATACGATAATTAGGTAGGTTCTCAACTAATTTATGATATAAATCACAATTCCTTGATCATTGGGTTAGGCAATCAAACATGCCATAGCTTATGCTAGTCCTTGTGGACACAAATCTTTGCAACTAAGTTATAAGACCACGCCTAAGGGTCGCTACATCTTATGACTCAGAAAAGTCAAACCATTGTCAATAGTACGATTTATGGACAAATTGGTATTGGCCAGTCTGGTAAAGCCTAGTCCTGCCAATACGGTTTAAGCCCTTTGGGTCTATTCTTTACCATGGGAGGCAAATTTTAGAATTAAATTATTATTGAGGATTTTAGCAAGTTTAAGAGAATAACTGTCAAATGGATTCCTCCATTGAAAATTCCCCAGAGGGAGGGTGGAGCTAACTCTCTTAAATACCCTTACCTCTTAGTCTCTTATTATATTGGTGACAGGAATAAACAATAGATCCTCCAAATTAGTCCAACACTTTAAATATGCTTTAAGGTAAGCTTTGAGAAAACGATTATCTAGATGTCTTCACAGCTTTTCCTTTTGGCTATAAAAAGGTAGTGAGAGAGAGAAGGAAGACACCAAATCATTATCTAACTCTAGTAATACCTTTGGTTAAATTAACTTTAGTTTCGAAAGTTTTATTAACGCCTTGGTCCCACCCCACTTGTATCTTTTATAATGTCTCTTATTATAAACAAGTGATTTATATTTATTAGCCTTAATGGTAATAAATCTCTAAGTTGTGTTGGACAATTATGACCCATAGCATCACTATTTGTACAGATCATGGTGTTGTTGTACAAATTAATTATGTGACAAAGGAAATTGCTCTTTTATCATTTGTAATTAGATTACCAAGATATATAAATGATAAAAGGTCCTTTTGATTAGTTCCGGATTGAGATGATATGAGACAGTATCAATCCACGAAGGTTTAATCATTAAATATCCATAGTCTGAGTATTATCGAGATTGGACATCGATAATGCGTAAAAGACTAGTATTACACTTTGCGCGTTGTGGGAGTATAATGGCATAGTTCTCATATATTTGGGTATTGGATACTCATGCAAGTGTAATAGGAGGTTGTGTTTACCGTTGGTACGGAAACAGCTTCGCTCTGGATAGACCCCTCGGAATTCCATTGGTAGTATGACTATATGTCTATGGAAGTCCGAATCAGGGTAGGTGTCTTTGGTCTTAACTTGAGACTTGCACTGCTAATACTTGCGACAATCAATATACTTTGGTTTTGGTCGTCCACGGCTTTAACAGGTTCTGTGTACGCCTCTTCTGGGTATATTGAGAATCGTAGTGTATTGGGTGTGATGTCAAGATAGAAGTATCACTCCAGTCGTAGTGGAGATGATGATCACGTATGATACGAAACTGGTGCTCTTATGTACTGCAGTTATCGGGATAATATGACTAGGTCATGATTATCCGATTATAGAGACTAGTTACCAGAGATCCGATATGTGCTTCGTACGTGGCAGACACAATTCCAGCCACAGGCCTAGCACGTGATATCCAATTATAGATCACAATACGCCATACTTCTTATGAGTATTCAAATGATTTCTATGCTTGAATGATCTTGGGATTAACCTAGAAACCCAACAATGGTATCAAGATCCTTGTTTAAGCATGAAATTGGAATTAGGGTAAAATTGGGTAAAATTGATTTGAGCATGTTTGGATGAAATTGATTGTTGGAATATGCTTGAATGATGATAACATAGTGTTATGCATGATCAATTTGATGAAAATTGAATTGGATGAATTTTCCCCAAAATGCTTGGCTTGGCCGAATGGTATGCTTACCCTAATGTCATGGTGATTTTTGTTTTTGATCATTGAATGAGTTGAAATTTATTTGGGAAATGTTGATTTAGGATTTAATTGGATTGAATTCGGAATCGGACAATAAAATCCTCTAATTACCGTGAGCATAAGCATGGAAAATGATTGATTTTTGATTCAATTGTGTTGGACATAAGTTGATGATGATAAGCATAATTAATTGTGTAAATTGGTGTTTTGGAAATATTAATTTGGTTAATTAATTATGGATATACACTTTGATTAATTTAATTGTGAAATTTGGAATTTTGTAATTTAATTAATTGGGCTTATTTTGGAAATGGGCTTGTAAAGTTGTATTTGGCCTTAATGGGCTTGGTTGGGCCAAGTTTGGTTTAGGCTAATTAGTTGGATCCAATTAGACCCAAAACCATATCCATAAAGTCCAGATATAACTAATGGACCTTTAAAACTTTAATTGGGCCTAATGGGCCTAAATTGGTTTCATGGCAAATAAGGGTGATTCCTTAAATGGGCTTTGGTATTTGGGTTTGACCCATGTTCACCAAAGTCCATGCCTTAAGAAATTAATTAAAAGCCCATTGGAATTTAATTAAATTGACATTGGATGTTAATTGGGCTTTGAGACCCTTAACGATTAGATTTGGAATCTAAGTCGTAAGGCACATCAAAAAGTGTAATTATTTAATTTAGAATTAAATATAGAATTAGTATTAAATACAAATTAAATTGGATTTAATATTGTAGTTTAATATAATTCAAGAATTAGTACTTTGAGTACTTATTCTTAAAACGAGTTGGACTCGCGCAAAATCAAATCGTTGTTTGAACATTGGATGGTCATTAATTTCAGATTAATTAATTGGATTAGATTGATTGATAACATGCTTTGTGTGAATACATGGATGCGATGTATGAATAATGTATATCGAATGGATATTAGATGGGTGAGGGCAATTTTGGAAATTGTTGTAATAAATTTAGAATTTATTAATTGGACCCGCGTGTCCAGCCTATTACCTATTGACTCTTTGTATTTCTCTTCTCACCTATTCCCCTCAATGTAAATGAGGTTTCTTTAGAAGTATTATGTAATCGGGTAGAAGTAATACTTGTGCTAGCGGGAGAGAGGAAATGGAGAGATTTGTTCTAGGAACAAAGTGTTTTAAGTATCCATCTGCATATCATTATTATATTTATTTACGCGCCTTATTATATTTTTAGAATGCATGTTTAAGGGTGTATGATGATGAGACCTTAACAAAGATAATTAATTGGTTGCCAATTACGCAAAAAAAGCCTCAACACATATTAAGCGGTTTTCCCTCCATTGGTGATTCTTACTCAACATCCAAGATTGGCACTGGTTTGTTGGCCAAAGTCAAGACCTTTGTCCATCGCTGATGTGTTTGAATCATGAAGGCTTTGTTCCATATCGGTGTCTTGTCCAAGTTGTGATTTGTTGGCCAAAGTCAAGATCATTTATTGTCCATCGACATCGATTACGAAGCTTTCCAAGGTCAATGGGTCCCGCTTAACTGGAATCATTAAGTTTGTTGTGCCAAAGCCAATGCTTAATTGATTCAGAGGAAAAAGGTTAGGGAATATATTGGATACATTGGCATATATAAGATATATGTTTCGGACTTGGATGTCCACCTACTGGATCTAGGAATTGGATGGGATCCAATTGATCTTAGAGATCTACCTAGTTAATTATCATACAATTTGTTGGCCAAAGTTAAGATTGTGTGTTATTTAACGGGATCCTAGCCCACTAGGAAACAAGGTTTCCCGAGTACTCCACAGAGGGTTATAGGCTCGCCGAAAAATAGTGGGAGGCAAGTATTAAATTTGTAATATTCGTTTAGATACTTGCCAATACGCGCTCATTTTAAATTTTTCGTCAAATAATTAATATATTAGATGGACTAATATTTAATCGTTGTTTTAATTAAAACAGTTGGACTGTATTCAAACTACTTCAAATAATAGTTGATTATATAATTGGATTATAGTAATCAATATATTTGAATTAACCAATTAAATTATAGTTGATTATATAGTTAGACTATAGTAATCATTATAATAAATAGTACCTAAAATCGTTGATTTGATAGTTAGACTATTGGAATCAAGATAAATGAAAGATTAGCTTTTAGAACATAATATTGGGAGAGAAAATGTTTTTTTAAACGGCTTTAATTTTCAAATTGGGAATAAAATCTCAGGATAGTCCTCGGCAGCGAGAAGTTATTTTATTTGATAGAGTGACGTCTCGAGCCTAAGCTCGGAGTTGAGCAAATAGTAGAACATGATATTTGGAATATTCATGTGAAGATAACTTTAGTACTTAATCCGTTATGCTTGCCGCGAAGACTCCTTAATTTCTTAGTCAGAACTAATGATTAGATCCTTATAGTATGATATTGAATTGAAGGATCTTCATAGATCTATTCTTAGATCTTAGAAGTACAAATTGCAATAGAAAACTCTTGGAGAGTTAATGGCTATATTCACGGAGAAAAAGGCAGAGTTTGCAATAGGGCAAGAAGCGCAAGGCGCATCTTACTTCGACATCCCAGAAGGCCAAGGCTTGGCCAAAGGCTTATGGAGTGTGGAAAAGGGGCAAAGGAAAAATCATTATAATCTTCTGGGAAGACATAGGACATATCCCAAAATGTCTGCCTAAATTGTGGCAAACGGGGTCACTAGAAGCGTGACTGCCGTATGGACAAGGAAGACATGAAGGAATTGAAGACGGGCAAGGCTCCGACTTCAAATATGTTTGTCATCAACATGTTCACTACTAGTATTAAAATTGGATTTTAGATACTGGATGTGGTACATAAATATACGTATTGGTGTGCACAATCTGCTGATAAGCAGGATACTGACTTCAGTTGAGATTTACCTGCGAGTCGGAAACGGGACGACAGTCGCTGTTTTAACCGTAGAAACCTAAGTTTATGAACTACCCTTCGGGTGTGTACCTAAATTAGAAAACTGTTAAAATGTAACTAGTTTGACTAGAAACATTATCTCTATATCATAGTATAATCCGTTGCAGATATACCTTTATATTCTAGAACACTAAAGTTTTTCATTTTATAAAGATGATATTGAGATAAACACATTAGATGTGAATAACAGTATTTATATTTTGAATATAAAGAATCTCAAACGTATAACAGGACAAACAAATAGCTCAAACTGATTTGATCAGATGAGACTTATTTGTGGCATTGTTGTCTGGGACACAATTAACAAGACTCGTATATCCACACTTTCGAAGAGTGGATACTAGGACGGATTTGATTCTATTCAAATAATGTCTACGAATCTAGTTATTAGGCAAAGTGCCTAAAACACTTTACTTAGTAAAAGTACAAGTGCCACCGATCTGTTAGCCATTGTTCATAGTGACGTAAGTGGGCCCATGTCTAGCTAGGCTAGAGGTGGATATGAATACTTCGAAACCCTTATGGATGTGGCATGCGTTATGGTTATGTGTTTCTTGTGAAACACGGATCGAAAACTTTGATGAATCAAAGAGTTTCGACACGAAGTAAACAGACAGACTGGCTAAAGTATTAAAAACCGTCATGGAGACCATGATAGAAAATACTTAAGCAATAAGTTTCTCAAATACTTGAAAAAAGTATAGTATTCTTTCAATGAGGACTCCTCCCGGAACACGTCAATTTGACGGTGTGTCTAAACGGAGAAACCAAATTTTGTTGGACATGATAAGGTTAATCATGAGTCGCTCTGAGCTATCATTTCCTTCAAGGGATACACATAAACAGTGCAAAACTTATTTTGAATAAGGTTCCATAAAAATCTGTTTGACAGACTTCATATTAGATATGAATAGGAAAGAAACTGGGTTTTCTCATTCCTGAAGATTTGGGAATGTTGGGCATATGTTTGGATGATACCAAACTAAAACCCAAATCAGATAAGTGCCTAAGTTGTGGGTTATCCGAGGGTAACAAAAGTATAGTACTTATACAACTCACAAGAGAACAATGTAATTGTTGCTCGCCATTTGGTTTTCCTCAGAGGAATACCTATATGCAGTGTTAAGTGGGAGGAAAGTTGTTGAGTTATTCTAAGGTCCCAAGATCAAATCAAGACATGAAATAATGCGTGAATACATCAACGGAGGTAGCGGAATACTCACATTGATCGGTTGAGTCGATTTGGAGACGATTCGAAGCCAAAAACGCACTGCCTTGCTCACGCCACTGCAACCAGTCCACGCTCACTGTCTTCGCAGTTTCGGGTCTCAAAACGAAGCTCCAAACTCCGTCGGATGAGTCCCGCCTCATGGGTGAACCTCCCTACCACCTTCGCAAGACTTGTAAGTGTGCTAGAACTTGAATTTTCACCATGAAAACCCACTCTAGCTTCCATATTGCTCACGCCCAAATGGTTCAAAACCAGTGAAGAATAGCCAATATTGGCGTGAGAGAGATGAGAGAGTTTGAGAGAAAAAGTGTGTTTAATAATTTTTGTTACCAAAAATCAATTTATATTTATGCCATAAAATTTATTAATTAATAATAAACTTATGACAAAATCATGCAATGGCTTAGAGTGTCAAACACTCAACTCCATGCAAAACCATTGAGTGTATTGTACACAATCTCATGCAATGCATTAGAATTAAATAATGCATAATATGACGTGTCATGTGGGCCCCACACGTTTCCAAATGAAAGTGGGCCCACGTGCACTCACGCGTTCGGGTTCGATATTTCCGAAATACCGAGCTTACGTCGCGACGTTAATTAAATCGAATAATTGCGGCTAGCGAAATTATTATTTACGTCGCTAACGAATTAATTCTAAATTAACTCGTTTGCCCGAATTAAAATCTAATTTTAATTCCGCGTCGAAATCTAATTTCGTTCAATATATCGAATATATTAATTTACCGATTAATTCCAAATTAATCGTTATCTCTCTCTAGACGATATTTTATCCTAGATAAAATATCTCCGTAATTAATCCTAGATTAATTTTCTCTCTCTTCTATAATCCCAGATTATTCAAGAGTGCGAGTTGTGCGTCATCGGTGGATTATCGGGAAGCGACCCATGAGATCCCCGGATAATCTGGCAGTAAATACGGTCGTCGGAGTATCCGAATCACGTACGTACCAAGTACTACGTTCTACCGATTTACGAGACAAGGTCGACTCCTAGCAAAGCACCAAGTCTTCCCAGTTCTCCGGACATATTCATCAAAGAATATCAAAGATCTGTATCAAGCGTAGTATACAATTGTATTGTGCATATCGGCCCAGTATCGGATAGTCACGTGCTAGGGCTGGGGCTGGATAAGTGTCTGCCCCGTCCGAAACACATATCGGATGTCTGGTAACTAGTCTCTATAATCGGATATTCATGACCTGGTCATAATATCACGATTGGATGCGCATCACTTTAAGAGCACTAATACCGTATCCTGCGTGACATCATCTCCATTATGACTGGAGTGACACTTCCGTCTTGACATCACATCCAATACACTACGACTCTCTGATAAACCCAGAAGAGGTGAACACAGAACCAGTTAAGATCCCCCAACCACCAAAACCAAAGTTTACCGATTGTCGTAAGTATTAGCGATGCAAGTCTCAGGTTAAGACTATACACACCTACCTTGATTTCGGCCTCCCATAGACACCTAGTCATAATACCAATGGGATTCCGAAGGGTCTATCCAGAGCGAAGCTGTTTCCCGTACCATCGGTGAAACACGACCTCCTATCGCACTTGCACAAGTATCCAATACTTATATATATGAGAACTATGCCGTTGTGCCCTCACAACGCGCACAAGTGCAATACTAGCCTATTCCGCATTATCGATGTCCAGTCTCGATAATACTACGGCTAGGGATATTTAATGATTAATCCTTCGTGGACTGATACTGTCTCATATCATCTCAATCCAGGAACTAATCATAGGGACCTCTCTTCATTTATATATCTATGGTGATCTAATCACAAATGACGAGAGTGCAATTTCCTTGTTACATAGTTAATTTTCTACAGCAACACAATGATCTGTGCAAATAGTGACGCTATGGGTCATATTATCCAACAATCTCCCACTTGGCACATAGCGAGTCACTCGAGTGTCCTACACCCGAACTATGTAAGGTTCGCTCAAATTGCTGAGGAAAGGTTTTCGTCAGCGGATTTGTTCGATTATCGTTTGACGCGATTTATACGATCATCACATCGCCACGATGTATGATCCGAACGAATCAGATGATATAGAAGTATATATCTGGATCGTCGATGAGACCTTTAATTCCTTAGCCTGTGCTGACGCCTAGCTCAGCTGCTAACAGAACTATATCTAATCTAATTAGATTTACTTTCGATCCAAAGGCTTCTATTGCTGCCTCAGCTGCAGCAATAATCCGCATTTGTTGTTTATTCGGCAACAGTTATCTTGCTTGGAAGATTTCCAGCTCACTGTCCCGTTATTCAAACTTTATAGTACCACAGTATTTAACTGTTTGGAAACTTGCAGCAGTGATCCCAGTCACTTCAAGTTCTCCTTCTCCATAGTTTAAGATAGCATCTTTAGTTCTCAGAGATACTAACAGATGTTCTTAACTTCAATCCAGTGACTATCACTTGGATTGACCCGATTGTGACTCCATATGCTCGAAGCGTATGAGACACCAATACAAGTACATTTTAAATGTACAATTTCCCAGAGAGTGTTAACAACTCCAAATCTATCCCAGTAGATCTTTATTCCTCTAATAAAGGTTGTTATCTCCCAGAATTCTACGGAGAATTTCTATTGAAAGCCAAGCTTTCAACAATAGCTTTATGGGAATTTCACTGTCAGTGCGCTCTCCCACTAACCTCCTTATATACACAAGAATTATTTAGTTTTGAATCAAATCATAAACCATTATGATTATTTCAAAACGACAGTTCCAAGAACCTTATGCTTGCATTGATCCAAACATGGATCGAATAACCCGCAAACCTTGTTTGTCGGTTATACAAAATCGTCAGGATGTTGTAAACATCCTCCAAAAGGTTTCCTTTTCAGGAAAGCGATTTTGATTTGTAACTGACATATTTCATAAATGAAATATACAGTTATCAACAAGCATCTTCAAAATGGATTTACCATGGCAACAGGTAAAAGGTTGAACCGTTATTAACATAATGTTGATAACGATACCTTTCGTCAAAAGCTTAGCTTTGCACGTTGGTATGTTGCCTTCCATGTATGTCTTCCTTGAAGACGTTTATGTACCATAGGCACAACGCCTTGTGGTACTACAACAACTAGTATCCAAAATAGTTGTTATACATGGAATCCATTTCGGACTCATGGCACTTTGCCATAACAGGGAGTCGATACCTCGTATCACTTCCTCAAAACGTAGTCGGATGGTACACCTCCATAAGATTGACATCTTTATGAGGTTAGATCAGAAACCCATACCCTAGGTTGTTTTCTGACTCTATCCGATCTACGAAGTTCTTGTGTATTTGAAGATTAATGGTATAGATTCATCATTGATGAACTGTTTGTGTTCCATTACGGACTTCGTGCCTTGAACAGTATTACTCCGATTTTTCATCGAGTATCACTATCCTCCCACTGACCACTGCATATCGGTATTCCTCTCAGGAAAACCGCATGGTGAGCAACAATTACATTGTTCTCATGTGGGATTTACAAGTACTATATTAAGGTTTCCCTTAGGATAACCTATATAGGCACTTATCCAATTTGGGCCCTTAGTTTGGTATCATCCAAACGCTATGCCTGGCATACCCAAATTATCAGGAATGAGAAACCTCGTTTCTTCCTTGTTCATATCCTATATGATATCTGTCAAACAGATTTATATGGAACCTTATTCTAAATAAGTTTTGCACTGTTAATACATATCCTGTAGAAGGAAATAGTAGCTCAGAGCGACTCGTGATAAACCTTATCATGTCCTCATCTGAAAGAAACCGTACTCTTTCATATACGTATGAAACTTACTGCTTAAGTATTTTCCATTACGGTTTACCGTGGCGGCAATAATACTATAGCCGATCTGTTTTTCTACTTCGTGTCGAAACTATAAAAGTTTCTGATCTGTGTTCTTCAAAAGAAACACATAACCATAACGTGATGTCACATCCGTTAAGGTCACGAAATATTCATGTTCACATCTAGCCTAGCTAGATATGGGCCCACTTACTTCACCATGAATAGGGCTAACAGATCGGTGGCCCTTTTACTATTACCAAGTAAATAGTATTTTAGGTATTTACCTAATAAACTAGATTCGTAGACCTTATTTGAATAGTCAAATCAGTCCTAGTACCCACTCTACAAAAGTGTGGATATACGAGTCTTGTTTAATTGTGTCCCAGACAACAATGCCACAAATAAGTCTCTATTGATCAAATCAATTTGAGCTATTTATTTGTCATTTTATATGTTTGAGATTTTATTTATATTCAAAATATAAATTATCTAATGTATTTATCTCAGTATCATCTTTATATAATGAAACACTTAGTGTTCTAGAATATAAAGGTTTTATCCGAATCGGATTAAACACTGATATAGAGATAATGTCTCTAGTTAAACTAGTTACATTATAACATTTCCTAATTTAAGTACATACCCAAAGGGTAGTTCCTAAACTTAGGTATCTACGGTCGAAACACGACTTTCGTCCCGTTTCCGATTCGCAGAGAAATCTCGGCTTGAAGTCAGTATTGCTCATAGCGGATTCTGAACGTCAATACATATATTTATGTACCACACTAAGTATTTAAAATCCAATTTTAATACTAGTGTGAACATAACTTTGACAAATATTTTAAAGTTAGAGCCTCGCCCTATCTTTAATTCCTTCGTGTCTTCCATATCCAAATGGTAGTCACTTTGGGATATGTCAATTATCTTTTCAATATTTCACAAACCTTTGGGCAAGCCTTGGGTTTAGAATATCGAAATGATGTGCACCTTGTGCTACATGCCCAATTGCAAACTTTGACTTTTCTCCACTAGAATAGTCAATTAATTCTCCAAGAATTATTAATTGCAATTTTAATACTTTTAAATCTAAAATAGATTTATTATAAGTATATTAATTAAGCACTAAAGTCATCATCACATAAATCTTCCAAAGACTTTATGCTCTACTATTTGCTTAATTATGGGTTTAGTCATAATAAGTTATTTTATCAAATAAATTAACCTATTATTAATTCCCAATTGAAAATTAAATCATTAAAAACATTTAATCCAAGGATTATATATTTTAAATATTCAACCTTTCAATTCAATCTTGATTTCAATAGTCCAACTATTTAATCAATTTTAATAAGGTACTATTTATTATAATGATTACAATAATCCAATTATTTAATCAACTATAATTTAATATTGATTACTATAATCCCATTATAAAATCAACTATCATTTAATTCAATTATATTGATTACTATAATCCAATTATAAAATCAACTATATATTGAATGAGTTTGTATATAGTCCAACTATATATATTTTAAAAACAACATAAAATATTACTCCAACTAATACTTTTGCTTATATGACGAGTAAAATATAAATGAGCGCTTTTGGCGAGTATTCGAACGAATGTTGCAAATTCAATACTTACCTCCCACTATTTTCGTCGAGCCTCTAACCCTCTGTGGAGTACTCGGGGAAACCGTGTTCCTAGTGGGCTAGGATCCTATTAAATAACACACAACCTTGACTTTGGCCAATAAAAGCTGTATGCTATTTAACTAGGTAGATCTCACAGATCAATTGGATCTCATCCAATTCCTAGATCCGGTTAGGTGGACATCCAAGTCCGAAACATATGTATAATGTCAATGTATCCATTACATTTTCCTAACCCTATCCTCCGAATCATCTAGGCCTTGGCTTTGGCCAAAAACAAACCTAATGATTCCAGTTAAGCGGGACCCATTGACGAGGAAAGTTTCGTAATCAATGTCATTGGACAAAAAGTGATCTTGACTTTGGCCAATAAAAATCACGATTTGGACAAGACACCGATATGCAACAAAACTCTCATGATTCAAGTACATCCTTGATTGACAAAGGTCTTGACTTTGGTCAAAAACAAACCAATGCCAACTTCGGATCTTGAACAAGAATCATTCAATGGAAGGATATTTGCTTAATATAGATTGAGGGATTTTCGCGTGCAAATTGGCTACCAATTTAATTATCTTTGTTAAGGTCTCATCATCATACACCCTTAAACATGCATTCTAAATACATAATAAAGCGAGTATGAAATAAAATAATAATGATATGCGGATGGATACTTAACACATTGATCCTAGATCAAATCTCTCCCTTTCTCACTCAAGCTAGCACTTGTACTACTTCTACCCGTTACACTACACTTCTAAAGAAACCTCATATACATAGAGGGGAATAGGTGAGAGAGAATAGAATGAGAAGAGAAGAAAAAGAGAAAGAAGGTGATAAGGCTGACACGCAGGTCCAATTTAATAAATCGAATTTATTACAACAATTTCTAAAATTGCCCACCCGACTAATATCCATCCGATATATATTACATTATTCATTCAACACAACCATGTATTCACACAAATAAGCATGCTATCAATCAATCTAATCAAATTAATTAATCTGATAATTAAGTGATCATGCAATGTTCAAACAACGATTTGATTTTGTTCGAGTCAAACTCGTTTTTGCGAATAAGTACTTAAAGTACGAATTCATGAATTAAATTAAACTACATCATTAAATCTAATTTAACATGTATTTAATACTAATTCACTATTCAATTCCAAATTAAATATTACACTTATATAATAAACCTTTACGATTTAAATTCCAAATTCAATCGCGTCGGGACTCAAAGTCCGATTAACGTCCAACGTCAATTTAATTTAAGTCTAATGGGCTTCAATTAATTTCTTTAGGCATGGGCTTCGGCAACCAAAGCCCAATAGTGGAATCACCCAAAATGCCTCAGAAATCAATTTCGGCCCATTAGGCCCAATTAAACATTAAAGGTTCATTAGTCGCAATTGGGCTTTATGGTTAAGGTTTTGGGCCCAATTGGATCCAATCCACTTGGCCTAAACCAAACTTGATAAATCAAGCCCAAAAGGCCCAATTACAACAATTCAAGCCAAATCCAAATTTAAGCCTAAATTATTAAATTACACTAATCCAATTACGCAATTTAATTACCTAAAGTGTATTACGATGATTAATAACCTAAATTGATATTTCCGAAGCATCAAATTAGTCCAATTAATCATGCTTAATTCATTATCACATGTCAAACACACATAATGAAAAATCAAACCCATTTACATGCTTTCATGCTCTCGGCCAAGGAGGGATTTTGTGTCCGATTTGGTTCCGATCCAATCGAACCTACAATCGACATTAAATCACCATCCAATTTGATTTTATACACATCCAATGTCACAAAACCAAAAACACCAAGACATTAGGGCAAAGGCACCATTCGGCCAACATATAGAATTTAGGGTTTTTGTTCAATTTAAAATTAAATCCAATTCAATCTTAAATTAACATCATCCTACTCATTACAACTCATCAAATGAATTAATAATGAAAATCCAAGATCCCAAAATTCAATTAAAACATTCGGCCAACAAGGTGAGAATTTTGGGGAAAAATAATTCCAAATCATTTTTCATCAAATTAGTCCAACCAAAATGAAATTTAAACATGTTATAAGCATACTCAAACAAACAATTTATTCAAATCATGCTCAAATCACACATTTACCCAAATTTTAAACCCTACAAATTTCATGCTTGCAACATTAGCTCATGATGCCATTGTTGGGTTTTTCTAAGGTCCCAAGATCAAATCAAGACATGAAATAATGCGTGAATACATCAACGGAGGTAGCGGAATACTCACATTGATCGGTTGAGTCGATTTGGAGACGATTCGAAGCCAAACAAAAACGCACTGCCTGCTCACGCCACTGCAACCAGTCCACGCTCACTGTCTTCGCAGTTTCGGGTCTCAAAACGAAGCTCCAAACTCCGTCGGATGAGTCCCGCCTCATGGGTGAACCTCCCTACCACCTTCGCAAGACTTGTAAGTGTGCTAGAACTTGAATTTTCACCATGAAAACCCACTCTAGCTTCCCTATTGCTCACGCCCAAACTGGTTCAAAACCAGTGAAGAATAGCCACTATTGGCGTGTGAGAGAGATGAGAGAGAGTTTGAGAGGAGAAAAAAGTGTTGTCTAATTAATTTGTTACCAAAAATTAATTTATATTTATGCCATAAAATTATTAAATTAATAATAAACTCATGACACAAATCATGCAATGGCTTAGAGAGTCAAACACTCAAACTCCATGCAAAACCATTGAGTGTATTGTACACAATCTTCATGCAATGCATTAGAATTAAATAATGCATAATATGACATGTGTCATGTGGGCCCCACACGTTACCAAATGAAAGTGGGCCCACGTGCACTCACGCGTTCGGGTTTGATATTTCCGAAATACCGAGCTTACGTCGCGACGTTAATTAAATCGAATAATGCGCGCTAGCGAAATTATTATTTACGTCGCTAACGAATTAATTCTAAATTAACTCGTTTGCCCGAATTAAAATCTAATTTAATTCCGCGTCAAAATCTAATTTCGTTTAATATATCGAATATATTAATTTACCGATTAATTCCAAATTAATCGTTATCTCTCTCTAGACGATATTTTATCCTAGATAAAATATCTCCGTAATTAATCCTAGATTAATTTTCTCTCTCTTCTATATAATCCCAGATTATTCAAGAGTGCGAGTTGTGCGTCATCGGTGGATTATCGGGAAGCGACCCATGAGATCCCCGGATAATCTGGCAGTAAAATACGGTCGTCAGAGTATCTGAATCACGTACGTACCAAGTACTACGTTCTACCGATTTACGAGACAAGGTCGACTCCTAGCAAAGCACCAAGTCTTCCCAAGTCTCCGGACATATTCATCAAAGAATATCAAAGATCTGTATCAAGCGTAGTATACAATTGTATTGTGCATATCGGCCCAGTATCGGATAGTCACGTGCTAGGGCTGGGGCTGGATAAGTGTCTGCCCCGTCCGAAACACATATCGAATGTCTGGTAACTAGTCTCTATAATCGGATATTCATGACCTGGTCATAATATCACGATTGGATGCGCATCACTTTAAGAGCACTAATACCGTATCCTGTGTGACATCATCTCCATTATGACTGGAGTGACACTTCCGTCTTGACATCACATCCAATACACTACGACTCTCTGATAAACCCAGAAGAGGTGAACACAGAACCAGTTAAGATCCCCCAACCACCAAAACCAAAGTTTACCGATTGTCGTAAGTATTAGCGATGCAAGTCTCAGGTTAAGACTATACACACCTACCTTGATTTCGGCCTCCCATAGACACCTAGTCATAATACCAATGGGATTCCGAAGGGTCTATCCAGAGCGAAGCTGTTTCCCGTACCATCGGGTGAAACACGACCTCCTATCGCACTTGCACAAGTATCCAATACTTATATATATGAGAACTATGCCGTTGTGCCCTCACAACGCGCACAAGTGCGATACTAGCCTATTCCGCATTATCGATGTCCAGTCTCGATAATACTACGGCTAGGGATATTTAATGATTAATCCTTCGTGGACTGATACTGTCTCATATTATCTCAATCCAGGAACTAATCATAGGGACCTCTCTTCATTTATATATCTATGGTGATCTAATCACAAATGACGAGAGTGCAATTTCCTTGTTACATAGTTAATTTTCTACAGCAACACAATGATCTGTGCAAATAGTGACGCTATGGGTCATATTATCCAACAAAAGTAAAACTCGATGAAAATTGTAGTAATACTGTTCCAGGCACCGAGTCCTTAATGGAACGCAAACAGTTCATCAAGGATGAAACTGTACCAATAATCTTCGAATACACAAGAACCGCGTAAGTCGGAGAGAGTCAGAAAACAAACTGGGAGGTATGGGTTTCTAATCTCACCTCGTAAAGATGTCAATCTTATTGAGGAATATGAACTGACTACGTATGAGGAAGTGATACAAAGTATCGAATCCCTATTATGGCAAAGTGCCATGATTTCCAAAATGGATTCCATGTATACCAACCAAGTTTAGACACTGGTTGTACCGGAAGGCATTGTGCCTATTGGTACTATATAAGTCTTCAAGGAAGACATACATGGAAGGCAACATACCAACGTACAAAGCTAGGCTTGTAGCGAAAAAGGTATCGTTATCAACATTGTATCGATTACGATGAAACCTTTTACTCGTTGCCATGGTTAAATCCATTTGGATAATGCTTGCCAATGTTGCATGTTTCATTTATGAAATATGGCAGCTGAACGTCAAAATCGCTTTCCTTAAATGGAAACCTTTTGGAGGTTGTTTATAACATCCTGACGATTTTGTCGCACCAAAATGAGCAAACAAGGTTTACAAGTTAATTCGATCCATTGATGGATTGAAGCAAGCATTGCGTTCTTGGAATTATCATTTTGATGTAATCATAATGGTGTATGATTTAATTCAAAACGAAAATGATTCTTGTGTATATAAGGAGATTAGTGGGAGCGCACTGACAGTGACTGTCCTAAAAATGATGATATGTCATTTCTTGGAAATGATATTCCCATAAAACAATCGGTGAAAGCTTGGCTTTCATGAAAAATTCTCCGTAGAATTCTTGAAAGAGACAACCTTTATTCTAGGAATAAAGATCTACTGGGATAGATCTAAAGTTGTTGGCACTCTCCGAGAACTTGTACATAAAAAATATGTACGCGACCTGGTGTCTCATATGCTTTGAGCATATGGAGTCACAATTAGGCCAATCCAAGTGATAGTCACTGGATTGATGTTAAGAACATTATTAAGTATCTTAGATGAAGTAAGGATGCTTTCTTAAGCTATGGATAAGGAGAACTTGAAGAGACTGGGTTCACTGCTGCAAGTTTCATAACCGATAAAAATGACTATAAGTCGTGATAAAGGTACGATATAGTTTGAATAACGGAACAGTGAGCTGTAAATCTTCCAAGCAAGATATTGTTGCCAAATATACAACAAAAGTGGAATATTGATGCAGCTGAGGCATCAATAGAAGCCATTTGGATTGATAATAATCCTAATCAGATTAGGAGTAGTTCTGTTAGCAGCTGAGCTAAACTACAGTACAGGCTAAAGAATTAATGGTCTCATCAATGATCCAGATATATACTTTAAATATTCATTTGATTCGTTCGGATCATACATCGTGCTGATGTGATGATCGAATAAATGGCATCAGATGATAACATTGAAAATCCGCTGACGAAAGCATTTTCTCAGGAGAAGTTTGAGTGAACCATACATAGTTCGGGTGTAGGACACTTGAGTGATTGGCTATAGGCCAAGTAGGAGATTGTTGGATAATTATGACCCATAGCATCACTATTTGTACAGATCATGGTGTTGTTGTACAAATTAACTATGTGACAAAGGAAATTGCTCTTTTATCATTTGTAATTAGATTACCAAGATATATAAATGATAAAAGGTCATTATGATTAGTTCCGGATTGAGATGATATGAGACAGTATCAATCCACGAAGGTTTAATCATTAAATATCCCTAGTCGGAGTATTATCGAGATTGGACATCGATAATGCGTAAAAGACTAGTATTACACTTATGCGCGTTGTGGGAGCATAATGGCATAGTTCTCATATATTTTGGTATTGGATACTCATGCAAGTGTAATAGGAGGTTGTGTTTATGATGGTACGGAAACAGCTTCGCTCTGGATAGGCCCCTCGGAATTCTATTGGTAGTATGACTATGTGTCTATGGAAGTCCGAATCAGGGTAGGTGTATTTGGTCTTAACCTGAGACTTGCACCGCTAATACTTGCGACAATCAATATACTTTGGTTTTGGTCATCCAGGGCTTTAACAGGTTCTGTGTACTCCTTTTTTGGGTATATTGAGAATCGTAGTGTATTGGGTGTGATGTCAAGATAGAAGTATCACTCCAGTCATAGTGGAGATGATGATCACGTATGATACGAAACTGGTGCTCTTATGTACTGCAGTCATCGGGATAATATGACTAGGTCATGATTATCCGATTATAGAGACTAGTTACCAGAGATCCGATATGTGCTTCGTACGAGGCAGAAACAATTCCAGCCCCAGCCCTAGCACGTGACATCCGATGTTGGATCGCAATACGCAATACTACGTATACTACTCCTGATAAAGATTACATATTCCCTTAAGAATATTTCTGGAGAATTGGGTAGGCACGGTGCTTTGCTAGAAGCCAACCATGTCTTGTAAATCGGTAAAAGTGTAGTACTAGGTACGTACGTGTTCGGATAGTTCGACGACCGGATTTACTGCCAACATATCTGGGTATCTCATGGGTCATTCTCGAAGATTCACCGATGCCATATGACTCGCACATTATTAATCTGGGATTAATTATAAGAGAGAGAAAATTAATCTACGATTAATTACGGAGATATTTTATCTGGGATAAATATATATTTAAAGAGAGAGAACGATTAATTTGGAATTAATCGATAAAATAATATATTCGATATTATACGAAATTAGATTTCGACGCGAAATTAAAATTAGATTTTAATTCGGGTAAACGAGTTAATTTAGAATTAATTCGTCAGTGACGTGAATAGTAATTTTGCTAGGCACAATTATTTAATTGAATTTGATTTAATTACGTCGTAACGGAAAATTCGTTAATTCAGAATTAGTGAACCCGAGCCCGGGAGTGTTTGCGGGCCCACTCGCATTTCGAATTCAAGTGCGGCCCACAAGTCACATCAAGCGTCAAATCACTAGTCAATCAAGTGATGGAAGTCACATCACTTTGAGTGAAGTGATGCTTGTCATCATTGATTGATGTGTATAGTGATGTGAGTTATTGTATGATTTATTGCCATTTTGGCTCCAAGTTTTTGTTTGACTTTTTGAAAGGATATACAAAAATTTTGGAAAACAATTTGGTATTAGGTTTTTGGGAAAAACCAAATACAAAACCAACTCATCACTTCTCTCTTCTCTCACACATATTCGGCCAAGGGCCAAATATTTTCTCTCCCCAATTTTCTTCTAAAAACTGAGAGGAACAAGAAGAATTAGGAGATTTGTGGCAAATCTTCCAATGCTAGCACATGAAGAGTCATCCAAAAGTGATAGGGAAACAAACCCTTGAATAGAATTATAAACCAAGCTTGGAGCTTGAAGATCAAACTTGGAGGAGCTTGACCGAAATCAAGGGAGCATAAAATTGGCAAAGCCGTGAGCTTCATGTAGCCAAGAAATTTTTGTTGGTCCTCGCATCGCAAAATCTGATCATTGTAAGTATGATTCTGCAACTTAACTTTGTTGTATTCACACATGTTTTACGCTTAAATCGATCATGCTTTGACCTTAGAAACCAACAAGTTGATCATGGAATAATTACTTAGCTAAGGGATAAGCAATACACTCTCTATTTCCTTAGAAAGTCTCTAGATGCTTACACCCTAAAATAATCATGCAATTCTAATCATACATAGAATCATCAAGCATATGGTTGTAATATGTTGGAATTATTTTAGGCATTAAATAACTTTGATTAATATTTAATTATGATATTGCATTTTTTTTATTCAAATAAATTTACTATTCACATTTTTTTACAGATGCGTGAACTTTAAATCCAATTTCACAATTCAAATCTTAACCAAATCATGCAAAACTTGTGCCTAAAAGTAAGTTCAGGGTGTTAGATTTCCAACGGGATTTTACACACCCAATTTCGAGTTCAAATGAGAGAGAACTAATCAAAACAAAAATGGCGCTCTGATACCACTGTTGGGAAGCGGTCGCGAGTGCGCAGCGGAAATTAAAAAATTATGATGCCGCTATCCCTTTGCCAAATACCCATTTGTTTTGATTATCTTAAAAGCCTAGGCATGTTACTATATATTCTATGCATAAAAACTCATAAAACATGCAAAGAACATAAACCTAAACATGCTAACTATCATAAGAACTCTAATTAAAATAAAGAAGAAAGAAAATAGTTACTGGAACCGAAGACTCATCCAATCCTCTCTCCAATCTACAAGCTTTCTCGAACTCAGCAAGCTCTTCTACGTTCCAAAGAGCCACCCAAGTGTGTGGCCTCCAAAGGTGCACACACCAAATCCCAAACTCAACGGCAAGATTACGCCTTGAGCGCACGGGTATTTTTCCCTTGGTGCTAGCCTAGGCAAATACCTCAAAACTTTTAACTTGAGATTCCTCTAGTCAATTAGACTTAAGGACCCTCAAAATCAGTGGCTTACTCTTTAAACTTTAGAGTTGCTCACTTATATAGACCCAAGATCTGAAAGGTTTTGGTGTCAAAATTTGTAAAGAATTATTTGGGTTTACATAGGTGCTCCAAAGACAACAAAATTAATTAAGAATCTGATGTGGGATAAATGCTAATTTAATATTAGCCATTGGATCTTAATTTAGTGGTTTAATGAGATTATAAGACCCTAATAAGAGTTTGGGCCGAATTGGAATTCAAAACAAATAACAAATAAATAAAATAAAAAAATAGCACCATATGCGCCTTTTATTTATTTATTTATTCCAATTCCCAAAGTGCCCCTATCGTCATTCACCAATCCCTAAGCCACTATGGAACCTCATCAATGATATGTTCAATAATTAAACACATTGAACCATTAATGAACAATTCCTACACCAATCATATATGCTGTTAAATTTGTAATGTCCACTGTTAACCATTGATTTCGATTTTGTGTGTGTGTGACCTTTTGGGGTTCCCCTCAAGTTAGACATGAAATGAATCGTGATAATTTAATCGAACATAAATTATCCTCTGATCAGATGGTCGTTCGATTTCAATGACCAAGGTTGACATCTAGCAACATGCAAAGGCCCCCAAATGAGAAGAAAAGATATATACCCATTCTGTATGCGATTTACATATGATACGGTCCATCGCCTCACTGTATCACTACCTTTTGACCTAGGGTACAGAAAATGTCTACCCATATAGTCAAAGGTATGATGTTGATAGTGTCATGAATCATGCTAACCCAAGAATCTCATATGATTCTTCCGATGCGGCCACAATCTCAAGCATTGATCACACATATCAACCCGTGAACTGGAATACTACTCTTATAAGAAAATATTATCCGAGAGAGTGGCGATTCTCTGTTGTATCTTTACAAACTTTATGTGTATCAATAAATGACCCAATCATACCCTTATGACCGGATCTTTTGAACCGGGAAAGGAGAATGTCAAAGTTATTTGATCCACACTTAAGATTGTAAAGACCTCAAGTCTAAGGACTAGTCATACAATCGATACAAGAAAGTTCTCAAAGACACATGGGATAAACCACTCATGTGAAAACTTTCGGTGGTAAGTTTGATGGACACGAGTAATGTTGGGTTTCTAAGGTCAAAACCAAGATCATATGAAGCATTAAATGATGTGAATTAAGAAAGGAGTATAGCGGAAATATACTCACTTTGATCGGTTGGATGGATGTGTAGAGTTCAAATCTTTGCTCTCTTTGAAGTTGTTCCAAGCTCCTTCAAGGGTTTAAGTGTCAAGCTCCAAGCTTTGAACTTTGAGATTCCAAACTCTTGGGAAGGTTTCCCTATCACCTTTATATGATTTAATGTGTGGTAGCACTAAAAAATTTTTGCAACAAATTCTTTCTTTTGTCCTTGAAGCTCTCGGCCAAACCAAGATTTGGGAGAGGGAAAAAGCTTTTGGGCGTGAAATGGTGGAGAGAAGAAAAAGATGAATGTGTTACTTGTAATTTGTTTTCCCAAAAAACAAAATGATATACCAAACTCAAGGTTTGGTAAAAGTCCATCAAATTGACAATTGTGTGTGTAAAACAAGTCACCAACACATCACTAACTTCCATCACAAAAGTGATGAGAAAGACAAGTTATGTGAATTGTGATGTGACATATGGCCCCACTTTAATTCTAAATCCGAGTGGGCCCGTAAACACATTCCGGGCTCGGTCGTTAATTCCGATAATTAACGAATTTCTGTTACGACTTAATTAAATCAAATTTAATTAAATAATAATGCCTCGCAAAATATTATTAAAGTCGGCTCGCGAATTAATTCTAAATTAATTCGTTCGCCGAATTAAAATCCAATTTTAATTCCGTTATGAAATCTAATTCATTTAATATATCGAATATATTATTTTAATCGACTAATTCAAATTAATCATTTTCTCTCTTTTAATGAATTTTATCCCATATACAATCCCGTTGTAATTAATCCTAGATTAATTTTCTCTCTCTATATATTAATCCTAGATTAATTATGTTTGAGTCATACATCATCGGTGGATCTTCGAGAAGAAGACCCATGAGATCTCTGGATATGTTGGCAGTAAATCTGATTCGTCGGACTATCTGAACACGTGCGTACTTGTACCATATTTTTACAGATTTACGAGACATGGTTTGGCTTCTAGCAAAGCGCCTGCCTACCCAATCTCCAGAAATATTCTTTAAGGAATATATAATCTATATCAGGCGTAGTACACGTAGTATTGCGTATTACGATCCAGTATCAGATGTCACATTGCAAGGCCTGGGGCTGGAATGTGTCTGCCCCGTACGAAGCATATATCGGATCACAAGCAACTAGTCTCTTTAATCGGATAATCATGACTTGTCATATTATCCCGATGGTTGCAACACATTAGAGTACCAATTATGTATCCCTGCGTGATCATTCATCTCATATGACTG